>CM042197.1:2185663-2211437 GCA_023539305.1 Ilex asprella
AGAGGAACCAAGAGGTCAAAAGCTTGACCTAGTTCACATATATCATTGTATTTATAGTTAACTTACAATACTAAGAATTATACATACTACCCTACCACTATTAACAATTTACACATTCAACCCGAATACTCTTAACACTCCCCCTCAAGCTGGACTATATATATCATATAATTCAAGCTTGAAATAAATCGCCGTAAGACGTATACGACTCAACGCTTTGGTAAACATATCTGCAAGCTGATCTTCAGATTTCACAAATGGAGTCGTAATCTCCCCAGCTACTATCTTATTCCGAATAAAATGACAATCAACCTCAATATGTTTGGTTCTCTCGTGAAACACCGGACTGACAGCGATATGGATAGCTGCCTGGTTGTCACAGAACAACTGTAGAGGAAGTTGAACTGGAAATCCAATTTCCTAGAGGAAGTGTAGTAGCCAAGTCAACTCACTCGTCGTATGCGCCATTGCCCTATACTCAGCCTCAGCACTAGATCTTGCTACCACAGATTGTTTCTTACTTTTCCATGAGACAACGTTACCTCCTAAGAAAGTACAATAACCACTGGTTGATCTCCGATCAGACGGAGAGCCAGCCCAATCAGCATCTGAGAAACCTTCCACTCTAAGATGTCCATTAGCTCGATATAACAGTCCAAGTCCAGGAGCACGTTTGAGATATCGCAGAATACGAGTAACTGCCTCCCAATGTGGAACTCTAGGACACCCCATGAACTAACTTACTATACTGACTGCATAGGAAATATCCGGTCGAGTGATAGTGAGATAATTGAGTTTCCCAACCAATCTGCGATACCGACCCGAATTCTCAAAGAGTGCACCATCATCCATCAAAAGTTTCTGATTCGGATCCATAGGGACATCAATAGGTCTGCCACCCAGCAAACTTACTTCCTTTAGCATGTCAAGTACATATTTTCTCTGGGATAAGCAAATACCCTGTTTAGATCGAGCCACTTCAATACTCAAGAAATACCTGAGCTTTCCCAATTCCTTAGTATGAAATTGATCCTGTAAAAATATTTTTAACTTGGCAATCCCTTCAGAATCATCCCTAGTAATCACAATATCATCTACATAGACCACAAATAGAACATATCCAGCATCTGTCTGTCTATGAAACACAAAATGATCTGTCTGACATCGAAGAAGACCAAACTCTAAAACTGCATCTGAAAACTTGCCAAACCACGCCCTCGGTGACTGCTTCAAACCATACAAAGATTTCATTAACCGACATACACTCTTACCATACTCCCCTTGAGCAGTAAACCCAGGTGGCTGCTCCATGTATACCTCTTCAACCAAGTCACCATGTAGGAAGACATTCTTGACGTCTAACTGAAACAAGGACCAACCAAGATTAGCAGCCAAAGAAATCGAGATACGAACAGAAGAAATTTTGGCAACAGGAGAGAAAGTCTCCTCATAATCAACACCATAGGTCTGAGTAAAGCTTTTTGCAACTAGCCGGACTTTGAGACGCTCCACAGAACTATTCGGTAGAAATTTAACAGTGTACACCCAACGACAACCAACAGTTCGTTTACCAGGAGGTAAAGGAACAAGATCCCAAGTTCCATTAGAATGTAAGACATCAAATCTCATCCTCCATAGCTTTCCTCCAACCAGAGTCAGATAATGCATCCTGTAAACGCTTAGGAATAGATATAGTAGATAATTGAGAGGTAAAACAAGAGAATGCAGGGGATAAGACATCATATGAAATAAAATGAGTAATGAGATGATTAGTAATACATGAACGAGTACCTTTGCGAAGAGCAATAGGTAGAGAGTCTAAATTACCTGATGGACTAGGATCAGCAGACGGTGAGGAAGACGGTACGGGCACCTCAGTCGATGGTCGAGAACGGCGGGAGTATACACGAAGAGGTAAAGTAGCTGGTAACACAGTGGACAGCGGAATATCTGAAGATACTCCCGCCGGAGAAGGTACAAGAGATGGTGGTACAAGAGATGACCCAAAGTCCAAATCCAAAGGCCGAGAAGGTGTTGGAAAATATGGAACAGATTCCTCAAACGTGACATCGACACTACTAAAGTATCGTCGCAAAGAGGGACTGTAGCAACGATATCCCTTCTGCGTACGAGAATAACCAAGAAAGACACATTTGGTAGCTCGAGGATCAAGTTTATCAAATCCAGGACCCAAATTGTGAACATAACAGACACATCCAAAAACCCTAGGAGTGATGGAAAATAAGGGCTTATCAGGAAACATGACAGAGTATGGACTTTGCCCATTTAACACAGAGGATGACATACGATTAATAAGGTGACAAGTAGTAAGAACGACATCACTCCAAAAATACCGGGGAATATTCATCTGGAATAACAGGGCACGGGTAACTTCTAACAAATGACGGTTTTTGCGTTCAGCAACACCGTTCTGTTGAGATGTGTAAGCACATGAAGTCTGATGTATAATGCCAGTTTTACTAAGATAAGCTGAAAAATGATCAGATTCATATTCCCGAACATTATCAGAACGTAAAAAACATATACGACAACCATACTGAGTTTTTATTTCTTTACGGAAGGTCTCGAATATAGAGAATAATTCAGACCGAGCTCGCATCAAAAACAACCAAGTCACACGAGAATAGTCATCAACAAAGGACACAAAATAAGGATATTTATTAAATAAAATATTCTTGATTGGACCCCATACATCAGAGTGTATCAACTCAAAAGGACTAGACACACGACTGTGAACTCTAGACTGAAACGACGCACGGTGATGCTTACTAAGTTGACAAACTTCACAAGACAAAGACGACACAAAACTCAGACTTGGAACTTGGCGCTTCAGATTCTGGAGGGAAGGATGTCCAAGAGGACAATGCCATTCAAAAGGAGACAACGAGGTCTGTAGTGCCGAGTAGGGGAATCAAAATTAAAGTAATATAGACCACCAGCTTCATGCCCCGTACCAAACTTCCTCTTCGTCTTGAGATCCTGAAAGACACAATAAGAAGGATAAAAGGTTACAGAACAATTGAGAGAACTGTAATCTTACTAATGGAAAGTAAGCTAAAGGGAAACTGAGGAACAAATAACACGGAAGATAGAGACACATCAGGACTCAAATGAGTAGTCCCGAGACCTGAAACTTTAGAATAAGTACCATTAGCAAGAGTAACATTGTGTGTGGAAGTAGCAGACTAATAAGTAGAAAAAATATCGGACGCACCAGTCATATGGTCAGAAGCGCCAGAGTCTATGATCCAGGGACTGCGAGTGGAGGACAGTAAACAAGTGGAAGCAATACCTGACTGGACAAAAGTAGCAGTGGAGGGAGATGGGGCTGCATGTTGCTGGGACAGGAACTGAGCATACTCCTCTCGTGTAATAGTAACCGATCTAGTGTCTGGTGGAACCGGCCGAGGTATGGAAGCAACAACAGATGTATCATCCTGATAGGAAACCTGATTCGCAACACTAGAAGGTTTTCCATGTAAATCCCAACAAAAGTCAACAGAGTGCCCTAAACGGCCATAATGAGTATAGGAACGAGGTCCACTACGGCCACCACTATGACCACCCGTACGACCTCCACTACGACCACCACGTCCACCACGACCACCTCGATGACTATCACTATGACTACTAGGAACCAGAAGAGCTGAGCGATCAATGGAGACACCCTGATTGATGCCTGAATTAGATAAAGTAGCACGTTGTACGCGAGAGAAAACCTCAAGTAGTGAGGGAAGACTAGAACCACCCAAAATCTGAGAACGAATAGCCTCATATTCAGGTTTTAGTCCTACCAAAAATCTGACAACATTCATGTCCTCATGTTGTTTTTGCCAAACTGCTGCATCAGTAGTAAACGGATGGTAGGTCTTCATTTCCTCACAGACTCCCCGAACTTGAGAGTAATAATCCTCAACACTCAGAGTACTCTGTTCCAACCAGAAATACTCCTTGCACACCTCATAAGCTCGGGTAAAATTATCGGTACCAGAATACATAGTGGCCAAGTGATCCCATATTTCCTTGGCAGTGTCAAGATAGAGTAACGTAGAACTAATACTAGGCTCAATGCTGTTCAATAATAAAGAGATAATCTGAGTGTCCTCTTGTTCCCACTGATCATACCCAGGAGTATCTTCATTGGGTTTCGGATTCACCAAATACTACTTAAAACCTTTGCCTTTAAGAAAAACTTGAGCGGATCGGGACCATAAAGTATAGTTGGTCCCATTAAGTTTAACAGAGGTCATCGGGCCATTGATAATAGTCGGAGGAGTAGAGGTAGGTGGCAAAGATGGAGTGAGGGACCCGGTATCTTGCTTGGGGTCCATAGCAGTGCAACAATGGACGGAATGAGGCTGCTAAAATACTGAACCGGCCTGGATTGGCCTGCTGGACAACTGAACCGGCTTGGAGATTAGGGGCTGGACCACTGAACCGGCCTGGAGGAGCCCTTGGACCATTGAACCGGGTTAAAAATAGGGGCTGGACCACTGAACCGGTCAGGAAATGGGGGCTGGACCACTGAACCGGTCAGGAAATAGGTGCTGGACCACTGAACCGGTCAAGAAATAGGGGCTGGACCACTGAACCGGTCAGGAAATAGGAGCTGGACCACTGAACCAGTCTGGAAATAGGGACTGGACCGCTGAACCGGACCGGTTTGGTTCTCTGGACCTGTGAACCGGACCGGTTTGACTCTCAGGCCTGATGAACCGCACTGAACCGGTTTTTTTTGTTTTAAAACCCTGGCTTGACCCGATCGAACCTGACCCGTGGAGCTCCTGCTCCTGTTCTTCTTCTTCGTTGTTGATTAGGGTTTGCTGAAACCCTAATCCTCGGCTGCGCCTCACCACCACGACACACCACCACCACCACAACCACCAAACGACGGCAACACCCCTCCGACAACACCAGCACACCACGACACACCACCACTACACGCGACACCACAGCAGCGACTCCACCAACGACTACGCCACCACCACCACCAGCAACGACAGTGACTTTGTCCACTGCGACACCACCAACGACTACACCACCCAGCAAATAAACTCTTAATTTACTTAGAATATATTTAGGATTGTGTGCTCTGATACCATGTTAAGAGTGGAGGATTAACATAGTATATTGAAGAGGAACCAAGAGGTCAAAAGCTTGACCTAGTTCACATATATCATTATATTTATAGTTAACTTACAATACTAAGAATTACACATACTACCCTACTACTATTAATAATTTACACATTCAACCCGAATACTCTTAACAGTAATTATCAAGTCTAATTTTTAAATCCACATAGCATTGTTCTTTTATTATTGATTTCTAGTTGTTACATCAAATTAATGTTGATGAATGCAAACAGGAGAAGATCGAACTGAGCTTGAAGCCACTGGATTTGCATGTGATTCATCATATCACTCGGTTGTCTGTGTTGCAAATCAGCCTGTAAGGATCGACACCAACACGATGACTGTTCATGCACCATCTGATCAACCTATGGTCCCGAATAAAAGCGTGGTTCGACCATATGCATGGCAAAAAGATGATAATCTTCTGAAAACAATTACACCAGTGAACATACTTCATGGAAACATCACTCCACCAGCTTGTCATTACACCCACAACGTCCTAGCCGTGATCTTCTCATCCAATGGCTTCACAGGAAACCTATTCCATGAATTCAATGAAATTATCATCCCTTTGTTCATAACAACTCGCCACTTTCAATCCAATGTTCGCTTCATCATCATCGATTACAAGCCTCCGTTTGTCAGGAAAAATCACAGGGTTTTCTCCAATTTGTCTCGGTATGAGGTTATGAATTCAGCTGCAAATAGAAGTGTACATTGCTTTCCAGGAGCTGTAGTTGGGTTAAAGTACCATGAGAATCTAGCAATAAATTCCAGCGAAATCCCGGGCGGGTACACCATGCCTGACTTCAGGGAATTCCTGTTCAAATCATACAATCTGAAGATAAAGAATGTGTCAGAAATAGAAAGACCAGTGTTGATCCTATTATCTCGCCACAAAACGAGAACACTACTGAATGAAGATGAAATCATGAAACGGTTGGTATGATGAAAGAGCTAGGCTTCCAAGTTGTTATAGCCAGGGACCCCCATCACGATGTCGAATTTGAACAAATTTACCAAGGTGGTGAATTCAGCAAGTGTACTAGTTGGAGCTCATGGTGCTGGTCTTGCAAATGAACTGTTCTTATCAACCGGGGCAGTAATGGTGCAACTGTTGCCACTGGGGCTCGACTGGCCAGCGAATGCCTTTTATGGCCACCCAGCTCGAGCAATGGGGGTGCACTACTTGGAGTACAAGATCGAACCAGAGGAGAGCTCACTACTTAAGCTGTATGGACGAGATCACCCCATAATTAGTAATGTTAGACTGACAAAATTTTGGGACCAAATTTGGAGCTTAAATGACATGACAGCTGAATTGAGCTTCTTTATTTGATGTCATGTCAAATTTGGAGCCCAAAACTTGGTCAGTGTAGCACTACTCCCCCGTAATTGTCGATCCAAACTCTATTTTCGCAAACGGGTACCAAGCTGGCAGGGCAGTGTACCTTGATCAGCAGAATATGAAGATCAACCTTGTGAGGTTCAGGGAGACTCTTGATGAGGCATTAAGACTTACTAGACACTCAGCTCCTTCAAGTTAGTGTACTCTATATGGATGATTCTTTCATTAGGCTCTTGAGGATCCAGGCAAAAAATAGGGTCTGCGTTGAGTATTTTTGCAGTAAGGATGAGAATAAATGAAGCTTTTGCATGCACAGTACAAATGTAAAAGTGTAGTTTCTAATTTCCTTCCTATCATTCTATCAATAAATCATATCCAGATTCTAGTAGCATTACTCTTGTACATAATACATGTGTGTCCTATGTCAATGGTGAGCGACGATACCAAGAATAAATTCATATTATAAACAAGTCTACAATACAATGCATTAACCGACTGACTTGGTTTAGCACAAAAATTCTCAAATGAGCTCAGTTGACTTGAAGTAGCTCAATTCACAATCAGGGAAAAGACAGAAGAGGAATTATGACATCAAATTTTATCTTACAAATAAAGAATCTATCTTTAGAGTGTCACGTCACTAACTTTTAGACTCTCCCGTCATACGTAAAAAAGAGTGTCTCTAACGACTAAATATTGCCTCCAATATCCTAGCAAACTAAGGAATCATCGCATCATCATTACTTGAGAACCACAATGCCCTATGGAATAAGTAGGCAAGCCCTTGCCTTGCCCAAAGAATGAGCAGTTGTAATCGCAAGAGAGTGTAATCCTCTTCTTCTCCAATAATACAAACTAGAGGAGCAACGGTCTTCAGTATAATGAACTAGTCTAACTCTTCAACTTGTTGAACCACTTAGCTCGTTGTGTTTTTGCTTACTGTTATTCACACACACAAACCCAACTAGTTTACTTGACACAAAGCTTATCAAATTCTCCCTGCTTATACTTCTCGATTTCACACACCATAAGTGAGAAAAGTTTATTATAACGTAGTTGAAAAATTGTCTCGATGTTCCGGCATGAAAAGTACGTTCATTTTCCGATTACTATTCAAAACAAGTACCCTTCCATTGTTTTTCTATTCAGAAAAGAATAGTGTTGGCACAGACAAGATCCTAGTTCCTAGGAGGAAATCGTTCTTGGCACAGACAAGATTCAACATCCTAGATCGAAGTTCTTGAAGGTTCCTTGGGGATCAAAGGTTGGGTCTGGAGATCAACTCACGAATCTATCACAAAAAATTTGTGAATGAACTTTGCTACTTGTCTTTGACTTTTTCTTTTTAAAAAAATTTATATTTTTTTAAATTGTCTTCGTGCTTTATCCCAAAGACCACAACTTATTGAGTGGATAACTGATAAAATGTGAAATATTGTTTTTTTGTGTCATTAACGGTTGTAACTCATTCGGTGATGGATCAATGACACTTATTTATTTATCAACGCGATCCTGAAAAAGAATTTTCGGTATTGTAGATAGACCGTATTAATTTTCTACAAATTAAAACCATAAGAAAAACTAATCAACGAAAATAATTTATTCAAACATGCAATTTATTACAATTAGATTTCAAATATTAGAATTTAATTTTCAAGAAAAAAAAATTAAAGAGAACATGCAAATAACAACTATCAAACTACACGTGATTTTGCAAATAAATTTCGAGTGATAATGATCGGTAACTGGGTGTGTAAGAAAAAGAGATATGGATATAAAAGAGAGACTAAAGAGAGGACGGCGACATTGAATCGTCTAAAAAAAGGTTAAGTATGAATTTTTAATTCATTAAAGAATCTAATTTTTTTTACTAAAATATAAGAAATAGTGCTACTGAGGCCTAAAAATATATCCTAAATTATTGACTTAATAACACGACAGTGGAGATTTTAAACTAATATTATCCTAATAAAAACTCTTGAATTTATTGTTTGAGACTACATCACCTAACCCATTATTAGGTCAGTAACTTAGTTTAGATTTTTAGACCCAAAAATGTTAATGATATATAAAAGCAGCGACAAATTTATACAAATTTTTAGTGGAGGCAAATTTTCAAAAGTTATAAATATAAAAAAAAATTCCAAAACTACTCATTTAAAAAAAAAAAAAAAATTGCACTAGGGCCTTCACTACTCCCAGTGTAAATTCGCCCCTGATACTAATATGTTTATCTCCCCTTTCTTACAATACCTTCTAGAGTAATGTTACACAACTCAAATAAAACTAAAAAAATTGTAACTCAAATATATATTATCTTTTGGATGAGTGGGTTCCACTGAAAAAGTTAGTGAGACCCACTCATCTAAGGGATGATATGTATTTGGTTTATAAACTTTTTGAGTTTCATTTTATTTGTGTACATATCAGTATCTGAAATTCCAAACTTCTAAGAACATAGTAATGGCTAAATCTTTCAAAATAATTTTTTTTGGTCTTTGAATTACAGACAAACCATAATGGTGTGTTTATTATTATGACGCATGGAAAAATAAAAAGTGAGTGATGCATTTTTTATTTTTCAAGAAAATTTTTTCCTCTCTTTTGTAGTTAGTAAGAGGGATGAAAATTAGGGACGACTGATTTTCTTGTGTTTGATATGGATGGCAATGTTGAGGGAAAGAAAAATTATAGATAAAAAGATAAAAAAGAAAAATTATACATTATTATTGTATCTATTGTATGTAAAAGATAAAAAGTATGTATTAAGAAACATAAAAATAAATAAAATACGTTTCAACATACATACTTTTCTATCCAATATAGATTGGAAGCAAGGTTAAACCTTTCACTTTTTTATCATTTTTATTTTTTTTTCTTAACATGATATTTTTTTTTCCTTTTAACTTTCTATCCTTCCTATCTTTGGAAGTGAGCTATGGACCTCAATGATGTTGAGTAAGACTGATAATTGATCTGAGTTACTCGAGCTCGGCGAGTAAGACTGATAATTGATCTGAGTTACTTGGGCTCGGCTCGAGTTTGACTCGTTTTGAGTTCAGTTAGGGTTCGATTCGTTTTTAAAAAAAGTTAAACTTGAACAAATTTTTAAGTTTGTTTAGAAAAACGAGTCTAAACAGCTCGATTTGAACTCGCAAAGTTCAGCTCGGTTTGGACTCGACTCGTTTTCTAAATGATGCAAAAAAAACGAATAAAAACAAGGGTGCAATGAACAAAAAGGGATAATGGAACTATACCGTTGAGTATAAATAATGATATGTGAAAGATGCCTTCCGCAGAGATGGAAGAATTATGAATTAAAAAACAAGTCCTAATCAATAACCATCCCCATAAGAATAAAGCTATTAGTTCAGCACCTTTAAAAGAATGCTTAGCCAGCAAAAACCCAAACATGTTTTTGCAGTTCAGCTCAATCTTCACTTTCAATGTATGATATATGAATATGAAAAGAATAAATTATATAATTAAAGAATACAAAGAAAAAACAGAGGAAAAGACTAAAGAGAAATGCATTTGTCGATTCTTCACCTTCAGGACTCAACTACTTCATACGAAGTTAAATCTCGTTAAAAAAAAAAAATGGCAGCCTACTGCATGAGGTTGTCCCTACTCGGGGCCTTGGGAGGGCCAGATGTGTGCAACTTTACTCCCACACGCGCAGAATTTTTTTTGTGGCGAGTTGAACCCTTGACACCAGGTCACTACAAAATTATCAGCATAAAGAAACTATGGTGTTGATCAATGTTAAGGACTACCCTCTTAAAATCCATTGCAAAGGGCTACCAAGCTGCCAGGGCTGTGGATATTGGTTGGTGCATTGTCTAACTAGAGAATTAATGTCAAGGGTTGCTACATACCATGGGACTTCATCTTGCACATTTCAAAACTCGAACTTTTGTAATTATGCATCAGTCCAACCAGAAAATGCAACATATCAATCACCAACCCCCTAAAAGACGATTATTCCCAGTTCTAAGAGGATGTAACAATTTTCTTTCATATTTAAACCTCTAAAGAAGTTGTGTTGACTGCAAGTGACCGGATCAATCGCATACTGTCTAAGTTATTGCTGGAAGCATCCTTGATTTCTCTCATTTAAAAGTCTTTGTCCAAATAATCCCATGTCATGACGTATTTGGAATAGTAGTCATTAGTGAAACAAAAAGTCTTGTACAAACTGTCGAAGTAACCCCATCCCAAACAGTCCAAAGATGATCTTATTCTAAAACTTGCTTTTCTCCTCTTAAGTAAAAATTACAACAGAAAAAATTGAACATTATAAAGTTGTTTACTCTTTGAAGATTGGTACTTATTCTTAGGAGCTTGTAGCTAGCTTCACTCCTCCAGACAACTACTTGTTCAGGACAAAAGATATGTCAATTTGAAGAAATATTATAATTCAACAACTAATATAAAAAAGCATGAGAATGTTGTTGCATAAGACTTGCCCACATAAGATGCTTTATAAATACAGTTAAAAGGATCTGGATCAACGGTTGAATATAATAAAAAATTATCAATATGAAAGAAGAAAAACAACATTATGATAAAAAAAAAAAAAGGGAAACCCTGGTGGAGAAGAAAGAAATATGCTATGACTCAAAAAGAATTGGCATCCCAACTGACAATTTTATATCTACAATTCATGAATCACCTTTATCGTGTTCTTGTCTCTTTTAATAGACAGGAAAGGTCTAACAGGTTTTTGGATTGACAAAGAGGATGGAGAAGGAGCCTAGAAGGCTGGTTTTTGGTGCAACCCCAGTAATCTGCCTACTTGTTCTCCCTTTGCTATATGCTGAATTTTTCGCATTGAATCCTGTTCCATTTGATCGATGTAAACACACATTTTAAACTTGCAGGCATTACATTGTTTGTAATTTTTGTCAATGTTTTTTCTTTCTGAGGAAAAGTTAACGTTTCCGAGCTGATTTTTTTTTCTTGTTGGGATTCCTTGGAAATGGTAGGGATGCAACACTTGTCGAATTGGAGTGTCAGTCTCAGTATCAGAAAATTTGATGGAGTAGAAGAGAGCAAGTCCTTGAAATCTCTGTTTAGAAGACTAGTGAGAGGTTCACTCTTTCTCTTTTTCTTCATTTTTTGTTTCCCACTTATCCTAAAATATTACATGCTTCCTTTGAAGGGGCTTTTTGAAAGATAGTAATGGACATTTTAAACATTCTGGTGTACAGCAACTGCAATGCAAGGGCTTTTATTATTGATTTCTAGTTGTTGCATCAAATTAATGTAAATGTATGCAAACAGGAGAAGATCGAACCAAGCTTGAAGCCACTGGATTTGCATGTGATTCAGCCATTCACTCTGTTGTCTGCGTTGCAAATCGACCAGTAAGGATTGACACCCTCACGATGACTGTTCATGCACCATCTGATCAACCTATGGTCCCTGGTAAAACCGTGGTTCAACCATATGCAAGGCAAGAAGATGATAATCTTCTGAAAACAATTACACCAGTGACTATCCTTCACGGAAACATCACTCCACCAGCTTGTCATTACACCCACAATGTCCCAGCCGTGATCTTCTCATCCAGTGGCTTCACAGGAAACCTATTCCATGAATTCAATGAAATTATCATCCCTTTGTTCATAACAACTCGCCACTTTCAATCCAATGTTCGCTTCATCCTGGTCGATTACAGGCCTTGGTTTGTCAGCAAATATTACAGGATTTTCTCACATTTGTCTCGGTACGAGATTATGAATCCGGCTGCAAACAGAAGTGTACATTGCTTTCCAGGAGCGATAGTTGGGCTAAAGTTCCATGACAATCTGGCCATAAATTCTAGTGAAATCCCGGGAGGGTACTCCATGCCTGACTTCAAGGAGTTCCTCAGAAAATCATACAATCTGAAGATAAAGAATGTGTCAGAGATAGAAAGACCAGTGTTGGTCCTAATCTCTCGTCGGAAAACAAGAATGTTCTTGAATGAAGATGAAATGGTTGGTATGATGAAGGAGCTAGGCTTTCAAGTTGTCGTTGCTACAAGACCCAACAGGATGTCAAATTTGAACAAATTTTCCAAGGTGGTGAATTCAGGAAGTGTACTGATTGGAGCTCATGGTGCTGGCCTTGCAAATGAATTGTTCTTATCTGCCGGGGCGGTAATGGTGCAAGTGATGCCACTGGGGCTCAACTGGGCAGCGAACGCCTATTTTGGAGAACCGGCTCATGGGATGGGGGTGCAGTACTTGGAGTACAAGATCAAACCAGAGGAAAGCTCACTCCTTGACCTGTACGGACAAGATCACCCCATAATTGTCAATCCAGCATCCATATTCGCAAAGGGCTACCAAGCTGCCAGGGCCGTGTACGTTGATCAGCAGAATATGAAGATTAACATGGTGAGGTTTAGGGAGACCCTTGTTGAAGCATTAAGACTTACTGGATGCTCAGCTCCTTCGAGTTAGTGTACTCTTTATGGATAATTATTTCGTTAGACAGAAGATACAGGCAAAGGTAGGGACCTGCATAATTATTCAGTATTGCACACTGAACTTGCTCTGAAAAAAGTAATAAGATACAATCAGTATCAAACATCTTGAATGTCTAAATACTTGGTGCCCACCCCCACACACAAACAAGAGAACTACTCCAGGACTAAACATTAGGGGCTTTTATAGAGTGCATATAGAGCAAACTATGTAACAGAACCAGCAGCACTAGGGGTAAAACTATAAGACAATTCACTCCCTCACACATACAGATCTAAACACAAAGTAATCCTTCATTTCGTGCATCTACAGGGGCCAACAGCAGAACACCTTCACAATGTTCTACATTCTAGTTGACAGAAAAACATCATATCTGCTCTGTTTCTTGAAAGCTTCGGAGCATCATAGAAGCTGCGGATCTCTCTGCATCTTTTACACTCGACTTTTCATCACCATCTTCAGACAGCACACCATCAAAAGCTTTTATTTGAACTGAGCATATGAATCTCTTCTTATGATCAGGACCTAGCTCTCTCTCAATTCTGCAGGCATAAACAAATGAACATCATGAAATGACAATTTGCATGCACAAGAATGTGCTGCCTTCCAATCATTCTGTATGCATGAAAGGAATAAGGTAAGGTTAGCTCAGTAGTGCAAGCCTCCAACAAATTTTACCAGCTAAAGGAGCTGAAATCTTTGAAGAGTTTTAGACTTGATCTACTACAACTATTGGATTGACGGTGGGATCTAGGGGTGGTGCCACCTTTGAACAAGGGTGGGCACTTGCTCACCGTGACTTTTGGAAAACCCCTTTATATGACAGTAATTTGGGACCCTGATTTTGTTCATTTTAAGAATTTGTCCCTCCTAATTTTTTAAAACTTTGTATAATGGTAATAAACTTTTTATTTCTAACAAGTTAGTGGTCCACTGACCTCTAAAACCAATTTCTACTCTTGAATCGAGTACAATATATACAAAATATCATAATGACCAATGATATTACATATTTTCTATTTGATGAATTATCCCCTATTTTTTTTATAAACAATTGTACAAGTGCTCTCAATTATTTTTCTACAAGTCAATAGCCCGTGCTCTAATCCAAAAATATTTTTTGCTATTTCAAACATTCAAATTTTTAACAAGACAGAGGATGATCTTAAATAAGTGTTGCAAAAAAAACAAGAGATAATTTTTCCATGAACTTGTGAGTGAGATTTGAAAGAATATTGTGTTCCACTTTTATAAATGATTGGGTTGAAATATCTTTTGAAATTTTTTGGTATCTATTTTGTTCATATTTTGTTTAGATAAAAAGAAACTGGTTTTCAGTTCATGTAGCAATTTATTCTTAAATCTTGATATATTTTATTGGACCTAAAATTTTATTATATCAATTGGTTAATTTTTGTAGTAGTATTTTGCCCCCCTAACTGGAAAACTTGTCTCCGCCCCTACTGGGCTCCATCCAATATTGGAACATATTGCTAATTCAACGGTTGTAATGAATTATGTCAACAAATTAAGTGGGTAAATTCGATCCAAGTATCATTACTCTTGTACATAATACACGTTTGTCCTATGTTAATGGTGAGAAAAGCTAATCAAAATGTAGTTGAAAGCTGTCTCCATGTCTAGCATGAGATGTATGTGCATCGCCCTGTTACTATTCAAAACAAGTATTCTTCCATGCTCTTCTTAGTCAGAAAGAAAGGGGGTTGGCACAGACAAGATCCTAAGACCTAGGAGAAAATCATAATAACAATTCAATCATCTTCCAGCATTCCACAAAAAAAAAAAAATCAGTGTAACACGTGTCTTAGTTGAGAGCATGGTAGCCAAATAAAATGCATATTCGCTGGCAGAGGGACAATTAGCATATTAGCAAGCAGAGAGGCAACTAGAATACGTAAGACAATAATCTGTTATGTAGACCAAAACACAAGTTCTGGTGGTAATTACTTACGCAGCTATAACAAAGTTTACTTTCTAAATTAGAATTTCAAGCAAAATTAGCTCAATAATCAAGCAGAAGAATGATACCGATAACTTGGTTTTGGCCATTTGTTCTTGGCACAAAGCTCATATAACTTCTGTTTTGTGCCTTCCATCTCATTTGTTTGATTTAATTCATTGACAGGGTCGGTAGCCATTCTGTCATTTGTTGTAGAATCTGACAACTTTTGCAAAGCTTCCTCCGCTGCAAGAAGCTTTGATTTTTCTAGCTGCTCCGAACAACCGGAGGAAATAAATTCCCCATCGACATAAATGCTAGTACTGTATTTCTCCCTTTCCCTCCACTGCCTTATATCAAGCTTCTTTCCATTCTTCTGGCACAACTTATCAAGCATTTTCACCGTTTGTGGTTGTTGCTGGAGTACATCAAGCGTGACAATAGGTTCTAACAAACCTCTAAATTTCTGAAGCAAACAAAAATTTGCTGATTTCGGATAGAAGAATTTCATAAGTTCTTCAGTATTGAAACAACATTCAGACAAACATGCAACTAATTGGCATAAATTCCTGCTAGAAAACAAAACCATCAAGAAAAGATGCTCTTTTTATGTCTCTCAACACATCAGGATCTGAAATTCCAAATTCCCAAGAACATAGTAATGGCTGCCTCTTTCAATCTAATTTTTTTTGGTCTTTGAATTTAATGTGGCTCCCAATCACAATCAAGCTTTCATAAACTTGTAAAAAAAGAAAAGAAATACGGACAAATCATAATGGTGTGTTTAGTAGGGTGTATGGAAAGATGAAAGACAGATATTAAGAGTGATACCCTTTATATCATTCAAGAGAGATATCCTTCCTTTCCTCTTTTGTACTAGATAGGAATGATGAAAAATATGGATGACTAATTTTTTTGAATTTAATGTGGATGGAAATGTTGAAGGAAAGAAAAAGTATAAATGGATACATTATTATTGTATCAATAATGAAATTAATGTGTACAAAGATAGGGGAACTACACTTAGACCCCTGAAGTTTGCCACTTAATCACACATACTATTTGACATTTGAAATATTACACATAGACCCCTTAAAGTTTGTACATGCGTAACACTTAGACCCCTGTCGTCAAATGTCTGTTTGTATATCTGTTAGTAAATTACACATAGACCTCTTAAAGTTTATAGACATATAATACTTATACTTCTCAAGTTTAAAATGTTATACTTAGACAAAAAATACTCCAATTAAAGATAGAATATCAAATATGTTAAATTTTACAACCAAAATTCACGTTCTATTGTATCATTTATTCAAATAAAATTAAAAATAAAAAGACAATTTTTTCTTAAAAAAATGTAATTAATATACAATTATATTCCCTATTGGAATAAAACTATAAAATCAAACAAGGGATCTATGTCATTCATAATAGAATATGAATTTTACAACAAAAGTTCATGTTCTATTATGTTATTTATTGAAATAAAATCAAAAATAAAAATCTAATTTTTTAGTATACAATTATACTATCTATTGGAATAAAACTAAAAAATCAAACAAGGAGTCAAACTGTAATGGACATAATATATTCTAACTTTAATTGAGATAATTTGGCCTTTTAAACAACCAAATTAATAAATAGTATAATTTTGTACTAATTATGATTTTTTAGGAAAAATTTAGATTTTAATTTTTAATTTTTATTTCAATAAATATCATAATAGAACTTGAATTTTAGTTATAAAATTTAAAATATTTGATATTCTATCTTTACTTGGTGTATTTTTAATCTAACTAAAACATTTTAAACTTGAGAGATCTAAGTATTACATATGTACAAACTTTAGGGGCTGTGGATGTAATTTACTAACAGATATATTAATAAACATTGATAGCATGGGGCTAAGTGTTACGTGTGTACAAACTCCGAGAGATATATGTAATATTTCAAATATTAGGAATTTCAAACTTAAAGAGTCTAATATAATTCTCCCAAAAATATATACATATATAGACAGATAAATAAAATATATTTTAACAAAATCATTTATTTTTCTACCCAATTTTAAAGGAATAAACTCGAGTTTGAAAGTTTCTTTAACTCATCATCCTTCCAATTTTTTCATAATACCAAACAATGCACAAAAAAAAAACACCACGCACCGTCCACAAAGTTTTCAAATCAAATTCACAATCAACATAGACAGCAGCTGCCACAGATTCCACAATGTCTGCAAGAATCTTCGGTGCCTTCACAGCTCCACCGTACAAAGTCGTCTCATCCTCTTGCTTAACCGCTACAGTAAAATCCCTAACCTGAAAACAGACCCAAAACCACCAAATCATGAACTCATACACACTTGATACCTTTAGATAGAGATTCATGGGAATATATTTTCATACATTCTTATCAAGAACGCCAAGATTATGGCGTTGGACATATCTATACAGGCCGTGTCGGACTGCCACACGAGCAAGCAAACCTCTCGGTGCTGACATTGAGGGAGCGGAGGGTAGTGAGTTGGCCAGAATCAATATCAGGGTAGGTGAAGAACAAATGCTTGGAAACTGCGAGACCCAAAGCGGCGTCACCGAAGAACTCGAGGCGCTCGTAAGAGGCAGAATTGGTGCACGAAGAATGAGTTAAGGCCTTTTCTATTAGTCTTTTATCCTTAAACGTGTAATCGAGAAGTTTTTCAACTGCCCTAACTGATGAATCCATGTCCATACATGCTTGAACTTCGTCGTTGACGTCGGTGTGGGCTTTCATCTCGTAGCCAACTGGTGTGTCCATGTTGGATTTGTTGCTTGAAAGTTGAAACCAAGGGTTTGGGAGAGAGAATTTACAGAGAGAAATGAGGAAAGTGGAGACTTCAAGCTGAAGGAAAAGAAAAGAAACACTTTTGACTTTGAGTATCCGTCTTCAACGTGTTCGGTTTATTATACTTTAATTCAGACAGCACTACGACACTGTATCGGAAAATTTGTTTGCAATTAAGTCTTACATCAACGACCATTAAATTTTTGAACGGAATATCTTTCGTGCCGATAACAAATTATAAGTAATTTACATTGTTCGTTCAAAATTTATTTGACAAAAATTCTCATTCTTTATACCCATTAATCGAAACTCTAAACATAAACTTTTTTTATACCCATCAAATGAAACAAATCAACAAACTCTTTGATTTGGTGTAAAAAATAAATGATATAAATGTACGTGTTTTGAAAAACTTGTTAATCTACTTCGTTTGATGGGTACAAAATAAGTTTAGGTTTAGGGTTTTAATTGATAAGTATAAAAAATGAAGTTTTTCGTCTAATACGTTTTCGAATGATGAACAATCTAAAATACCTCTAATTTGTTATCCACGTAATGAGCATATTTGACATTCGGTCTAAGAACTTAACAATTGTTGATAAAAGAGCTTAATTACTAAAATTTAAAGGTTCAATTGACACAAAAATTAGTTCAAATGCTTAATTAATAAAATTTAAGAATTTAGGAACTCAATTGATACAAAAATTAGTTCAAAAACTTAATGAGAGAATTACATATAGACCCCCTGAGGTTTGTCACTTAATCACTTAGACCCCCTAAGGTTTGAAATATTACACACAGACCCCCTGAGATTTGTACGCGCGTAACACTTAGACCCATGTTGTAAATATATCAGTTAATAAATTATACTTAGACCCCTTAAATTTTAAATATTATACTTAGACAAAAAATATTCCAATGAAAGATAGAATATCAAATATTTTAAATTTTACAACCAAAATTTATGTTCTATTTTATCATTTATTGAAATAAAATTAAAACTAAAAATTTAATTTTTTCTTAAAAATTCATAATTAATGTACAATTATACTATCTATTAGAATAAGACTAAAAAAATCAAACAAGGGGTCAAAGTCATTCATAATAGAACATGAATTTTACATCCAAGATTCATGTTTCATTATGTCATTTATTGAAATAAAATCTTAAATAAAAGTCTAATTTTTTTAAAAAAATTATAGTTAATATATAATTATACTATCTATTAGAATAAAACTAAAAAATTAAACAAATTGTCAAATTGTAATGGACACAATATTCTTTAACTTTAATTGGAGTAGTTTGGTATTTTAATTTGGCCGTTCAAATGGCCAAATTAAATTCCAATAGACAATATAATTGTACACTAATTACAATTTTTTAAGAAAAAAATTAAATTTCAATTTTTTATTTGATTTCAATAAATGATACAATAGAACATGAATTTTGGTTATAAAATTTAAAATATTTAATATTTTATCTTTTATTGGACTATTTTTTGTCTAAGTATAATATTTTAAACTTAAGATTATACTTACAAACTTCAGGGGGTCTAAGTGTTACACGTGTACAAACCTCAGGGGGCCTTGATGTAATTCTCCCAAACTTAATTGATACAAGGGACATTTATGTAATTTACTCTCATCATTTTAAAAGTAAAATTACAATTAATTTAAGTTTTTTATAATCGATTATAAGATATTTTTCAAATTTTTAATGAATTTTAATTTCTCGTTTGTTAGTTATAACCAATTATGTCTTTTGGCCTCATAACTTTTATTTTAAAAAATTATAAATTTTCTTACGACTCGTAGTCATTCTCTGAATTCTAATATGAAAAAATATTATGCGCACTCAGTTCTTATCTCATTGAACTGAGGACTGGCCAACACATTGATGATTTTTTCAAGGCTGAGGATTTAGGCAAAGAGATAGGTAGAAGATACATTAGCCATCCAATTAGCTACAGTCTGAAACACAGAAGAAGACATTATCAGTTGCTTGCTTGTGAATGGCTTATATGGCCTTCAATACAGAGCAAAGAATGTAGTTGCCCAAAGAGACATAAGGGCTAAAGTTAGAAGAAAATTTACTCCCACATACACAACTCTAAAGCACAAAATGGTACTCCATTTCAGGCATCTACAGGGGCCAACAGTAGAACACCTTCAATGTTCTACTTCTAGTTGACAGAATGACATCATGTATGCCTTGTTTCTAGTAAGTGTTGGAGCAT
This sequence comes from Ilex asprella, assembly GCA_023539305.1. Classification (NCBI taxonomy): domain Eukaryota; kingdom Viridiplantae; phylum Streptophyta; class Magnoliopsida; order Aquifoliales; family Aquifoliaceae; genus Ilex; species Ilex asprella. Next base: position 2,205,666 of record CM042197.1, read on the forward strand.
CATAGAAGCTGCGGAGGCCTCTGCATATTTTACCCTCGACTTTTCATCTCCCTTTGCAAACAGCACATCTTCAGTAGTTTCAATTTGAACTGAGCATATGAATATCTTCTTATGACCAGGACCTAGCTCGCTCTCAATTCTGCAGGCATAAACAAATGAACATCATGAAATGACAATTTGCATGCACAAGACAAATGTAAAAGCGTAGTTTGTAATGTCCTCCTATGCATGAAAGGAATGAGGAGGTAAGGCTAGCTCAATAGTGTAATCCTCCAAATATTTTACCAGCTAAAAGAGCTGAAACTTTTAAGGGGTTTGTACATAATGGTGAGAAAACTTAATCAAAATGTAATTGAAACGTGGTCTCGATGTCCAGCATGAAGAGAAGTATCCTTGCAGGCTTTTCTCATTAAGGAAAGAAGGGGGTTGTTGGCACAGACAAGATCCTAGTTCCTAGGAAGAAACCGTACTCTTTACAATTCAATCATCTTAAGAGTATTCCAACAATAAATTCAATGTCAAAAGTGTCTTAGTTGAACCTGAAAGCCAAATAAAATGCTAATTCACTAACAGAGGGTCAACTAGCATATTAGCAAGCCGAGGGAGCTACAATGTGTAAGACTATAATTCGTTATGTCGATTGTCAAGTTACGCAGCCAAAATGAATTCTATTGTCTTAATTAAAATCTAAATCAAATTAAATTAGCTCCATGATCAAGGAGAGGAATCATACCTATAACTTGGTTTTGGCCATTTCTTCTTGCCACAAAGTTCTTGTAACTTCTGTTTTGCTCCTTTCATCTCATCATTGATTGTAGAATATGACAACTTCTTCAGAGCTGCCTTGGCTGCATTAAGCTTCGCTTTTTTTTTTTTATCTGAACGACCAGAGGCAATAAATTTCCCATCTACATAAACACTAGTAATGTTTGTCTTCCCTTTCTTCCGATTCCTTATATTCAGCTGCTTTCTTTCCTTCTGGCATAGCTCAAAAAGCATCGTCACCGGTTGTGGTTGTTGCTGGAGTACTTCAAGTGTGACTATAGGTTCTAAAAATTTTCGAAAGACCTGAAGCAAACAAAAATAGACAGATATTATGGCTGATTTCAAGTAGAAGAAATTTGTAAGTTCATCAATCACACACTGATTATTATAAAAATACCACGCACCTCCCAAAAAGTGTTCAAATCATATTCACAATCAACATATACAGCGGCTGCCAAAGATTCCACAATGTCCGCAAGAATTTTCGGTGCCTTCACATCTCCACCGTACAAAGTCATCTCATCTTCTTCCTTAACCGCTACAGTAAAATCCCTAACCTGAAAACAGACCCAAAACCACCAAATCATGAACTAATACACACTTGATACCTGTGGATAGAGATTCATGTGGGAATATAATTTCATACATTCGTATCAAGATCGGCAAGATTATGGCGTTGGACATATCCATACAGGCCGTGTCGGACTGCCACACGAGCGAACCTCTCATTGCTGGTATTGACGGTGCGGAGGAGAGTGAGTTGGCCAGGGTCAATTTCAGGGTAGATTAAGAACAAATACTTGGAAATTGCGAGACCCAAAGCGACGTCGCCGAAGAACTCCAGGCGTTTGTACGATACAGAACGGATGTAGGAAGAATGAGTTAAGGCCTCTTCTAAGAGTTTTTTGTTCTTAAATCTGTAACCCAAAAGTTTTTCAACTGCTTTAACAGATGAATCCATGTCCATGTCCATGTCCATGTACGCACGCTTGATCAGATTCGTCTTCGTCTTAGCCGAATAGTGTGTCCATGTTGGATTTGTTGCTTAAAACCGAGGGTTTTGGAGACAGAAAGAGAGAGAGAAAGTGAAAGGCTTGGAGCTAAAGGGAAAACAAAGAATTTTGTAGTACGGTCTAAATTCCACTTTGAAAAAGGGGTGTAATTTTTCTCTCACTAAAACACACCACCTGACCGTTCTCATTCAACGAAAAATTATTCAGACACATAAATTAATTTTTTTATAAAAAAAAATAACAAATTGATGAGCTCAACAGGCCAACGTGAAGGTACGTTTGTTTTAGGTATTTAGAAAGAGGAATTGAATAAAAGAATATATAAGCGACTTTATTTCCCTTATATTCATATTTAGATATTTATTTTAGATTCAATATTATGACTATAAATAGTCCAAGATTTAGATGAACAATACATTTAATACCATAAGAAAGTGTTTGGAGAGTTGGTTAAAGGAGGTTATCCACTAGTTGGATATGATAACAATGGAGTGGGGCCCATATAACCCTTGTTTGGGAATTCTTTTTTGAGATATGCTACAAATCCTGAGTCACCGCTTGACCTGGTGCTATAGTTGAGTGTTAACCCCCATACACCGGACTTAGATAACCCAGCCTCCCTGGGTTACAAACCTAGACAATTGGTTACCCCCACTCAAGACATATTTGCCCATTTCTCTTTCTCCATGTTCTGTCCAGCGACGAATCCCTTTTCTCTTTTTCTCCTGTGTTACCTAAGCTCGTCCAAAGGTTCGTGCAAAGACGAAGACGATCGTGGCGTTGGGGAGGTCCTCCAATTTTCTGCATCTGTGGGTGAGAGCTTCTTCGCAGAGTTGACAAAGAAGACGACATTGTTGGACAGAACGAAGAACACACAGCTTCTTCTTGAGGTAAGTTTTTCATTGCTCTCTCTATCTCTATTATTATGTCTCTCTCTCTCTCTGGACAGAATGAAGAACACCCACCGAAGACCAGATCTACTTTTGTTCACCCTCTGTTTGACGAACATATTTAGATCTTTACTGATCTAGATCTTAACAGATCTACGACAAATAGAGGGTGATAAAAATAAATCTGCTAGTACCCATTTCACATTTGGTAGAGGCTTATGAACAAAATTTTCATTCTTGAACTGGGTACCCAGGTGAACTTCTACGAAAATCTTCACTACCCATTTCACATTTAAAAGAGGTTACAAGTTGTAAGCATTGTATAACTTCTTCGGCTCATTGCCTTCATCGATTGCTTCAAATCTGCAAGTATGTGTATCATGACATTGTTCGCCTTCAAGAGAATTCAGAAACACCTCGATTGCTCTAAAATTCAAGTAAGTAATTCTCAATCTAATCTAAATTCCCAACGTGGGTAATTTTTTTATTTTTGGAATTTCGACAGTAATTGTGACTTTATTGATCAGATGTGTTTGGTGAATATTTCTGGGCAGATTGTAGTTTGATGTTCCATTTATTATGAATTTAATGTGACAACATGTTAATCTCTGAATTTGTGGTAAGGCATCTGGAAAGGTATTAAGTTGTTGAAACTTGTGTTTAAGTTTCTTATTTTTTTGGTATTTTGAAATGCACAAACTTGTTTTTTCTTTGAATTTCAATCTCTGTGGGCCTATTTTTCTTTTTGGTTCGTGGTAAGCAATAACGATAGCTTGAACTTTGTTCACATCAACCATTGTGCTAGGAATTTCTTGGTTGGAAAATTTTGTGGCATATGGATTTGATCCCCTGCAACTTTGTTCTTATTTTATGCTCTTGCATTGAGTTAGAACCTTTGTAATGCAGATTCATCTGGTTAGATGGACTTTCATATGGTCCATCAGTCCTAAAAACACCACAACCTGAATTTTTTGCAGGCTTTGAGTAGTTTATTTTAGTTTTTAGATAGATTGTGGGTCACTCTGTCCTATATGTGTGAATGTATTTTACATAAAAAAGATTTTTTTTGTACTGCATGTATGTGGTAGCAATAGGAATTTTTTTTGGACAAACTTTGTTATTGGAAATTTATAACATATTAAGTTTCAAGTGGAAAGGAGGAGCTTACTTGACTGTTACATCATTTTATCTGATTATCAAAAATTGAGTTCTATAAATGATTTCTGCTAGTTCATTAGCTTCTTTTGATCAAGATAGAAACCAATGCTCCTTTGTACTTTGCTGGCTCGAGTCATGGGGAATTTGTGTTGGGATTGTCTTTTTGGTCTTGACAATTTTGTTTCAGTATTTTAACTTCACATCAGATTCAATTGTAAGTATATTATATTCCAATATTATGCTTCTTTTCTTTTTTCTTAATCTTCCTTTTGTTTATAAGTCTGTGAATTTTTTTATCATCAATGATTCCATAAATATTTGCACCATGTGTGATATGACTTGGCTCTCAAAATTTACACTCTCAAAATAGGTGAGAAAGAAAAATATTTGCACCACGTGTAGTTTCGTGCTCTGAATTTTATATTGCAATGTTTGCTATTATATTGTGCACTATGCTAGGCATTAATGTTTTCTTGTGCTTAGCTTAAATTGTGTTACATGAAAACTATTTTTCATATTGACGTGACTATTGTACAAAAAATTGCAAGGGTGTTCAGCAGATAAAATGCCAAACCGTATTGATAACATTGATGGATTGATTGTTGTGATGGATAGGACAAGAAGAGAGATGATAGTAATGTTCTATTTGTTTGTGGTCTTTATAGTTGTGTTGTGGGAAATGGAGAGACAATCAAAACTACAACCATCAAGGGAATTGTCTAGAAATCGATTGAAATTTGAACACTTGCACCGACTAATTGGTGATAGTGACATTAATTGCATAGAACAACTGAGGATGGATAGACACACTTTTCGCGTTCTTTGTAATTTGGTGGAAGAAGTAGGTGGTTTAAATCGCACGAGATATGTAAGCGTTGAAGAAATGGTGGCTATCTTCCTAAATATATTGGGTCATGATGCGAAGAATAGGCCAATAAAGTTCAACTTTCTTAAATCAAGCGAAACTGTAAGCAGACATTTCAATGCTGTGTTGAAGTCAATTATTAAGTCGCATCATTTGCTATTAACGAGACCCAATCCAGTAACTGAGGATTGTACTGATAACAAATGGAGGTGGTTTAAGGTAACGAATCTTTACAATTGTTTCATATGTCATTGGATAGAATTTGGATGAATGGTAACAAAATATAAATTGTTTCATTATTTTTTATTCGTAGAATTGCGTAGGTGCACTAGATGACACACACTTAGAGCAAGGGTACCAATGGTTCACCAAGCCAGATATAGGAATAGACATGGTGACATTTCAACAAATGTCCTTGGTGTGTGCTCCCAAGATATGAAATTCATTTATGTCTTGCCCAGTTGGGAAGGGTCGGCTACTGATTCTAGGATACTACGAGATGCGGTAACGAGGAGGAATGATTTTAAAGTGGCTCGGGGTAAGTTATGTATAACCACTAGTATTATTTTCTCTAACTGTTAGTAGGAGTTTTCTTACAAAACCACAATTTCTACGCAGGCACCTACTACCTAGTGGATGTCGGTTACACAAATGGGGAAGGGTTCTTAGCCCCATTTAGGGGCCAAAGATACCATGTGCAACAATGGGTCGAAGGGGCAGCTACACCTCGTAATGCTGAGGAACTCTTCAACCTTGAGCTTTTGACCAAAACCATGACTTTTTTAAAAAAAAATCCCAATTAATGGTACATTTCAAAGTAATTCCCAAACCCATGGAGTTTTAAAGACGTCAAATGGACTGACGTCTTTACTTAAAAACATTAGTCCATTTGACATTTTTAAGTAAAGACGTCAGTCCATTTGACGTCTTTAAAATTGAAATTAATTTCCCCCAACTTCATCTGAGTCTCCCCACTTGCATTTCACTCCGTCGAATAACCACCACCATCGCAGCACCCAGCACCATCCCCGCCCACCCAGCAACCCCCAGCACCACCCAGCAACAACCAGCACCATCCACG
>CM042197.1:2219459-2280750 GCA_023539305.1 Ilex asprella
CTTAAAAACGTCAGTCCATTTGACGTCTTTAAAATAGACTGGGTCAGGCTATTGGGCTTAAAAACATCAAATGGACTGACGTTTTTAAGTAAAGACGTCAGTCCATTTGACGTCTTTAAAACTTCATGGGTTTGGGAATTACTTTGAAATGTACCATTAATTATGAATTTTTTTTAAAAAAGCCATGGTTTTGGTCAAAAGCTCCTTCAACCTTAGACATTCAATGGCTAGGAATGTTATAGAACGTTGTTTTGCCTTACTAAAAAATCGTTGGACAATCCTAAGGACTCCTTGCCACTACCCAGTACGAACACACAATCGAATCATTGTTGCATGCTGCTTGTTGCATAATTTGATTAGAAATGAAATGAATTTTGACCCAGTGGAAGATGAGTTGCCAGAAGATGGTCAAGTCGATGGTCATGGTGATATAGATTTGGATGTCATCGACATGGTCGACACATCTAATGAATGGACTGCATTTAGAAACCAACTAGCCAACAATATGTACAATGAATGGTGTGAGAGTAGGGGTCGCTAAATGCTTTACCACTTTTTTAGTAAAGGACCAATTGAGTTGTATGTATTTAATTTGGGAGAATTTATGTCAACTACTTGTGTTTTCCTTATGATTACTTTACCCACGTCATAGATATTCGTGTGTTTGTCGGTTATTTAATGGTATTTGGCTTGTACGTATGTAAGTAGGTCATGTCAAGTGTTGGTGCCAGCAGCCAAGTAGAGCGTGGTCCACACCGAATATGGACACAGTTGCGAAGGAGACTTTTCTGATTCAAGCATTGAAAGAATTATGTGTCAACGGATGGAAGTGTCAGAATGACACATTTTGCCCCGGTTATCTCCAAACTTTAGAGAACAATTTAAAGGAAGCATTCCCAACGACTAACCTTAGGGCATCACCACATATTGAGTGGAAGATCAAAGCAAGGAAAAAACAGTACAACTCTTTGTTTTCAATGCTAAGCATATCCGATTTTGGATGGAATGATCGCGAAAAGAAAGTGGATGTTTATAGTGAAGATAGCTGGGTGGAGTAATTAAAGGTTTTACTACTCGCTTGCATCCATTAATAATAATAAATCAAGATAACTTGTATATATTATGCCCTATTAATTTTTTTAATGACAATGCAGAAAGACAAGAATGCAAAAGGGATGCGTGGTAGATCATGGTCATTCTATGATGATTGGGTCCTTATATTTGGCAAAGATAGGGCAATGGGTGAATTTGCCCAAGGACTAGAGGAAATGATTGAAGACAATTCAACTGCTGGGGATGTCCCTGATGATGCCAATGTAGAGGCTCATCCAACTAGAGAAACGGATGGTGTTAGCCACTCTCAAAGTGTAACTCAGGGTAGGGAGGGTGTCAATTCACCCCACAAACACGTAAGACAAAAAAAAGAAAATCTAGTGATCTAAGTGATTCAATGGCAACAAGTTTTTCCCAGATATGTAAGGTATTTGGCGATTACGTTGTTTCAAGCGAGAACCAACTAGCAAGTATTGCACAGAGCGTAGGCTACGAGCAAGATGCATCTACAAGTAGACGTGCCATTGTCATGACCCGAAATTTTTTATTTCTTTTAAAAAAAAATATTCGGGCGTTATAAAAAAAATTAATTAATAAATTCACACCGAATTTACGATAACTTTTCTTATATTATTATATTCCGCATACGAGTACAAAATTTTTACATGATCATCTTCAATTTTTTTCAGATACAACATAAGGAGTAATAGTAATAGCAGACTCTATCCGTTGTCCTTTCAGTCTATCCTCCTGCACAGCTTCGCGTTTCTGAAAAATGTTAAATAGGGATGAGTTCACCAGCTCAATAGGATAACGTTTATCCATGACTATCAAAGTTTTAAAAGTACAATGCATAATATAATTAAATAACAGATAATCGCAAGAATAGGGTAAAATAATAATTCAAGTAAATAAATTTCAGCACATATCGATTATATCAATCCGTCAATTCTCTGGTCCACTCATGAACCGCCTCCGGAGAAAAACTTTGGGGTCTTGCACCATAGGGAACCCAATGCTCTTCTTGTTTTTTTGAAAACACCAATACCGAAAATTTTTGTGGTGCCACATAGGCTATCACGGCAACCGATATTACTAACCAGTGAATCCAAGGACTAGTAGGAATCTTGTGAATCCTCGCAAGGATCACACATCTACTAACTTCATGCCCTCGATTTGTGCATTCATAGTAATTTCATCAAAATCACAAAATAAAGTCATAACGTAATCAGACCTAACAACAAACCAAATATTAAATAATAACAATAATAAAACGTTTGTACAAGTCAAACATTAAATAATAATAAAAATATTTATTATACAACGTGGTTTCATAAGATAATTAGGGTCTTGATATAATTAAAATTTTCAACATGATCACGACTTATTTATAAAACCCCAGTTTGACCCCATGATTAAAACGATATAATAATAAAAAATTAGATTTAATATGAAACCCTCAAATATGCATGAAATGCATCAATGATAGTAAAAGATAAAAGAACCATACCTCTTAATTGTAAAATCGTACTCTTAGGTTGACAAAATTTTGACCCTTTTTCTTTCCCTTTCTTTCTTCCTCTCTCTCACTGCTTTGTTTCTCCCTGGTGTGCCGTTTGAAGAGCCAGAGGATGGCTATTTATAGCCCAATACTTGGCTTCTTCCCTCATGGCTGACGTCATTCATTGGCCTTATCAAATACATTATATGGATAAATGTCCATTTAAGGTTGGTTTTTTTTTTTAATAGACCATGTGTCTATAATTTTTTTTCTTTTATGGGGATGCCACCTATACATTACAATATCCATATAAATACATATACGCTCACACACACATACATATATATGTGTATATATATATATATAGATATTTATAAATATGTTCATTTTTTATAGGATTACGAAATTTGACCTAAATTATAGTCATATGATTTGTTTTTACATGAAGAGTATATATTTGAGATCCATCTCCTTTAAAAAAATCTTAATTATATAAAATCCTAATTAATGACCTGTGTGAATGATTAATTAGTATACAGGTCGTCATAGTCATACTAGCAGAGTTATCAAAAATAGATGGTCTTACAATGGCAAACCACCACGAGGCAGCATACAAAATTGCTTCAGATAACATAAACGTTGATATTTTATTTAGTTTACTAGTGGAAGAGCGAGCACTTTGGGTTGGTAACATATTGTGGCCTGATTTAGATGTTTATCAAGGTCGTATATAAAGTTACTCGTGCCCTGCTTGTAAATTTTGGTTGACTAATGTGACACACTTTTTTTAGCAACTTATGTATGATGTAGATGTTTTGGATGTTTGACTTATTAATTAGATGTTTTACTTTAATGTTTTGCTTGTATATTGATTCACTTATTATGTTTTCCTACTTATGTATGGTTATGGATGATGACTTGAAAATAAATTTGTAATTGTTGTGGAATTAGTACACAATGAAGCTACTCGACATGACTGAGGATGAAGTTGATGTCATGCTAGACTTATTAGTTGACTTTAAGAATCGCGGGAAATTACCAATATCAGGCAAGTATTCTGAAAGACTGCTTGATGCACTATTTACACATATACAACGAAGGATTCCTAGTTTTCAGCTATCATTGAGTGATATGTTGAGGGTAATCCTTTTCTAGGAGCATCAATATAATAGCATTGCTGAGATGTTAAACAGTGACATGTTTGTTTGGGACACACATACTACGTGTGTTGTTGAAGGCCCATCGCCTGGTGGTTTGGATTCCATTCAAGTAAGTGATTCCAATTAATTTGTTTCACGTTCGTATAGATACAAAGAAATTTATGAGTCATACATGTTGTTGGTAATTTTATAGTTCTATATTTTCACTTTACACATTTATTATAGGATGATGGCTTTGCCTGGAACTATTGTTTGGATCCTTGTCCAAACTTTCCATTGTTGGAAATTATTTTCAAGAACGATGTACCAACCTCAAGCCAACAACACATTGATAGCAGTGTTGGATCACGTCCATCAGTAAATTCGAGGAGGAAGGAACTGGATGTTATAGTTATTGATGATGATTGACCTCGTCCTTTGTCATGTAACAAAATTTTTTAATGTTTCTCGGGGTGTATTTACGTTCACTCTGATTAGGCCAGTTGAATGTTGCCGCATTTTTTTTATGTATTATACTGAACACATTAATTTCACTTGTTATTGTTATCAAATATTCACCATGGCACCTTATGTTTTGTCGTATTTTTGTGTAAGACAACATTTATTACAATTACGTATATTTAATACGTAACCATTATGTTTTTCTATGGGGATTGTACCAATATGGCTGCTGAATTTAGCGCACTGATGTATGGGCTTAAAATGGTGGAGCAAGTCTTATGTTCACATGACTCCAAAGTCAGTTGGTTTCTTTTTAAATTTCTGGATAATCTCGTTGGTTAAGTGGATCAATTTTGTTGGATTTTTTGCTTATTTCTATTGCTTCTCCTCTATTAGATGGACTATATTTAGTTGGTCTTTTATATCAGCTACATTCTTTTCAAATTCTAGGAATCTGACTCAGATTTTAGTGCACATGGTTTTGGGGAAGGTTATTGTACCTTGGAGGTGTCAGTACATTTTAGATCATATTTGGGATTGTTTCTATAACCTGAATGCCATGATTTGTCATGTATATAAAGAGGCTAATGCTCTTGCATATTTCTTATCATCTTATGTTGTCCAGATAGCAACTAGTGCTGAATTTTGTGCTGCTGATTAGCTGCATATGGCTGGGAGAATGGTGCTAATTGTGCTTGGCCTTATTGTGGTTTCATTTCAATAAAGGGGCTGCTTGGTCAGATCAATTTTCAACTGAGACATGTTTACAGGGAAGCTAATGGAGTGACAGACGGTTTGGAAAATTGTGCTGTGTTGGATGGTGCCTCTTCGGATTTTTCTGTAGGAAGACAACTTCCTTTGGCAGTAAAGATGGCTCTGCTCCAGGATCAAAAAGGTTTACCTGTGTTGCAGGTTAAGAAACTGTTTGATGGTAAGGGATAAGTGTGAGGCTGTGCATGGTATGGGGTGGTTTCTGGATGTGTTTAAAAGGTTTGCTATGCGCAACAATTTAAAGACATGGTTTTGGCTTGTTTGTTATTTTGTCTCTTCTTGTGTACAAGTTTTGTTGTGGAGGTTGTAAAAAGCAGGCATGTCTGCTCTTAATTCTTTGTAATTTTTTGAGAATGGAATAAAATCTGGTTTTTATTTTTATTTTTTTTTAGAAAAAAGGATCAAGGCCAACATGTGGCTTATTCTTTTTACTTCTTGTAAAACTTTTTTGTTAAATTAAAACATTTCTCTTATTTTTTTTTTTTTAAAAAGGAGTTACTGCTAAACAGTACTGTTCACAGTACTGTTTAGCTAGTTTAGCTTTAAGAATTTATTTGTTTTCTTTATTTTTAAATGCATATGATGTAATTGCATGCATTTTTATTTATTTATTTATTTTGTTTTACTCATAATGTATTTATATGCATGTCGAAGTAAGGTACATACGTCCCTCTCGGTAGGTATAATTTATTTTCAAAATCAAAAAAAATTCCTCGTACTGTCGAGGTTACTCAAAAATAATAATAATAAAAATAAAATGGTGGAGCAGTATGGTTTGATGGATTTACAGGATAAGGATTCAATCAAACTCAATTGGGAGGTTGTGAATGTGTCTGGCCATATAAGTGACATTTAGAGCAAATTTGCTGGTTTGTGTTAAAAGAAGGTTTGGTAATTAATTTTTTCCCAGTCAAGTGTTGGGGACTACTTTTATATTTTCATTGTTTTAGTTGCTTTATCAAGTATGTTTTAAGACATGAAATAAAATAAAGTGTTGATTTGTTTGAAAATAAATTATTAACTTTTCTAAAAAAAAAAATTATTTATTTTTATATATATATTTTTTTATATATGTGAAAAATGTATAATCTTATTATGATAATTCATCAATCCAAACATGGGAAAGGACAAGAATGAATAGAGTCATGGGTATAATGATAAATTACTACAAATTATTTGTGTAACCTATGAGACCCACTGAATTACATCTTTTATTTCCCAAACAAAGGTTAGAATTGAATATATTCCAAAGTTAGGATTTTAAAGTGGATGAATGAGTTTGACTTGGATGGGGTAGGATATATATATAAAAAATTATATTCTATCTCATCCCATTACCCAAACACATCCTAAGAACTTTCTTAAATAAATTCACCTATTTGATAAGTTCAAATAGTATTTGTGTAAAATATATTTTTATCCTGACAAATTCACTTATAAATACCAAACATGATTATCGATTGTACTAACTTAAAGTTCTTGATAATTTTAATAGTTATATTATCTATATAATAAAGTAGCTTACAATTCAAATCTTAAAAGATAAACAAAATGACTTTTGCTATTCGTGGTTGAAATCGTTTTAAATTTTATTTTAAAGTTAATTTAACGACTAATATTAACACCCTAAATTTAATAAGAAAAATAGGCTCCTAAAGGTGTGTTTTGAGTGATTTTTTAAAAATACTTCTAAAAATTATTTCTCATAAGTACTTTAAAAAAAATAATAGTATTTGAAACCGTCCTACCACTATCCCCACCACCACCACCTCCACCACTACCATCGTTGTCGGGGCCACCATCGCCGCCACTGTCGTCACCGTCACCACCATCGTTGTCGCTACCACCACCACCCCCGCTGCCACCACCCCCACCACCTTCACCGCCACCACCGTTGCCACCGCCGCCACCACCACTATTACGGTCGTTGCCACCCATCACAACAATCACCATCTCCTACCAACACCACTACTGCCCACTATCTCTCACCCTAACTACAAACCGATGCTTAAATTCTTTTATCTCTTCTCTATGTTTGTGATTTGATTTTGGAGATGAATATAAATATATTTATTATTTATCATTTTTTATTTCACTGTGCCTTCAGGTACAAACAATAACTAGTAATTCAATATTTCATCTAAACAAAGTGTTATATGGAATGAAAGTGAGCCCACAATTTTTTAATACTTGAACTAAATAAATTTTAAATTTTAAATTTGTATTATTTTCTTCCAATGGATGAGAATGAGATTGAGGGAATAAAGTTACAATCCAACCCCATTTTGGCCAAAAAGCTTGCATTATGTGTTTTTTAATGGTCCCATCTCTGTGATTCCCACTCAAACTGAACTTTTTTCTATTCTTTAATGGTCCCATCTCTATGTTTCCCACTCAAACTGAACTTTTTTCTATGTGGATTTAGGATTTGAATTCAACCCTTCAGCTTAAGGAATTGAAAAAGAGGAACTGAAACGGGCAATTGTTTTACAGCCAAATTTGCCCTAACAAAATCATATTTATAGTTTTTTTTGGGGGGGGGGGGGGGTAAGGGGTGCAATTCTGCCATGTATACAATGATGCAAAACAGTATAAAGATTACCAAGATAGCACCTTTTTTTTTAAGTTTAACGATTAAGAGTGTTCAAGCACATACATTTCGACTAATTCCCTTTCCAGTCCGAAAAATGACAAATTATTCACACTGAGACTAGGATATTCATTCAAAAATTCAAGACGTCTGAATTTACAGCTCGACCATATTACCAATTGAGCTATTTTTTTAGAACTTCTACTCTTGTGATTTTCTTACACCAAGAATTTCCAATCGCTAAATGTAGGTTTTGGAGTCCACATTCAATTCCCCACGCCAATTCCTTGAATTAAAACACCTAAAATTTGAAGGTTCAAGACAGCTTTCATTTTTCAACAAAAGACTAAAGAACAAATAAATTTAAAAAAAAAAATTACGGTGGTTTCATCATATAATTAACACTAGCAATGGCAACTAAATTCCAAGAAACACAGGTCAGTTCAGTTCACAAGCATATGATCAAATCCTCCCCCTGCCTGCAGAGCAACCCAAGGCCCTTGAACGTTGTGAAGCAATTGCTGCAGCCACCTCCTTGTCGTTGGATCCTCCTGAAAACATAAAGAACGGCATTTTTATATGGAATCCACCAAATCATTATTTAGTAACAAGAGTCGATGCGATGCTGAACATGTCAGATGTCATCAAGTTTATTTTCCCATTCATCACCCCACACTGAGAGTAAGAAATAATCAGAGTCACTGTTTTGAATCTCACAGAGGATCCGTCATGTGAAAACATTTAAGTTTCCACAAATAAGTTCAATCCAGATGCTAGGTGAAACGAGATGATAACCTCATCTCATATACTGTGGTGATGGTTAATTAGGTCTCAGCAAGTCACAGACTTGGATGTCCTTCACTAGCAAAAGAGTTGGTTTTCAAGCAACAGGGACTCCTAAGTAGTGAATATCCTATATTCTTAACAGACACAGGTCAATGAATAAAAAAAAAGAAACAGATAGTCATCAAGAGAAATGGCAGTTCGCGTTAGGGTACTCCTATATATGCAGACAAAGTTAACCAGTCCTATATTAAAGCCATAGAAAGGGGTGAAGGGGGTGTAACAATCGATGAACAAACTCAAATTTAAAGAAAAAAATCAAATTTATATAAGAGTAAAGATAATAATTGAATCTTTAAAAGATGATAAATCTCACTATTAAAAATTTACGTAAAAAATTTGAATCTTCCTTGATTTGGTATAAGTTTGAATCTAATATTAGAACAAATTTTTTGGACTTTTTTAATTAAATTTAAATTTAACTCAGAGTTGAAGATGCTCTAATGTCCTCCTATGCATGGAAGGAACGAGGAGGTAAGACTAGCTCAATAGTGTAATCCTTCAAATTTTACCAGCTAAAGGAGCCGAAACTTTTAATGGGTTTGTACCTAATGGTGAGAAAACTTAATCAAAATGTAGTTGAAACAACGTCTGGATCTCCAGCATGAACAGAAGTATCCTTACATGCTAGGAGGGTATCCACCCTACACTACAATCATGGTCTTTCATCTTTATTTTCGATATTTTATGAAATAATTTTTTTTTGACCTACCTTACCTGATCAAATGTAGTATTTCTACCCAAATTTCGTCAAAATTAATCGGGTAAAAATCAGATAAACACGTTTTGTAGTTATTGAACACCCATATAAATTATCTTTCTCCATTTAACCCTGAAGCCCTCAATTCTATTTGTCTTCACTGAGAGCCAACGTCAAACGGTCTCTCTCCTGAAGGTCGAAGCTGAAGTCTAAGAGTACATTTTGTAACGTTTTTGTTTTTATGTTTGCAAAAAAAAAAAAATTATGGTTAAAAGTTGAAACAAAAAATATGTTTGGATATAGTTATTGTTTTACGAAATCTAAAAATTAAAACATAAAATATGTTTGATAATCATTTTATTTTATGTCATATATTTTACATTTGTTTTAATTCTTAATAAACCATATTCACATGATTATATGTCAATACATGCATTAACTCATAAAATAGTGCGTAATACATCAACCCAAAATAACAGTTGTTAAACATTCAATGTATCACTACATAAAAATATTGTTAATATATATACTACTTAAAAAAGTGGGGATACATGAAAAACATTTATTTTCTACATTTGCCCTCTAAAACTACAACTAAGTCATCTTTATCTTTCAAAGTTAATGTCACACTAATTTTATTTTTCTCTTTTATCCTCAAACAATTATATCATATTTTCTAATTTAACTCTTACACCATTCATATTCTAAGAATAAATGAATAAATCTATATCTATAATATATATATATATATATATATATATATACTACTTCTATCTATCTATACCACTTATAAAAGTGGCTTAAAGTGAAAATTTTTTAATTTCCTTATTTATTGATATTCTTGTTAAACCTTATATCTTCTGAAACAGATATTCCATTTGAATTTTCTGTAACACTTAGTTAAAGCTTGAATCTTTCATATTCTCCCTAGATTAACACTCATAACTGCTGCTTATTCATACCGAATAGGCCAACCCTTCATCTCCAAAATATCAGTTAATTATTAAACCTCAATAACTGTTGCTTATTCATACCGAATAGGCCAACCCTTCATCTCCCTGTATAAATTAACAATGCTAATTGGGTGCATCAATTCAAAATTTAGATTTTGTCTTTTGATTTTTCAGAAACAAAAGTCATTATTATCTTTCTCTCCCCCTCCCGGGAAATTTATATACCAGACAATTATCTCTCTTCCCGTTGCCTGCCATGGCCGCTGTGCAATAATATCTAGAGTCTCTCTCCCTCTCTCTCAATAGTTGATTGGGGTGCTCCTTCACGGGTAACGTTGGTTGAATTCAATTCTCAAGTGTGTGCTATATTCACGTGGATGTGAGTTGGACTTCTTGATTCTGTTTGAAATGTTGCAAGACTGTTTTGTAGGTTTGGGTGTGCTCTACATCAATTGGGTTTTTCAAATCCTATTATGTCATCTGAATGCAAGATTTGTGTTCTGGATCGTGATGCATGCGTGATAAGGATTTTCAGACTTCTCTTCCCTGGTATGCAAACAAATATTCAAAGAGAGTGCTCATGTATTTGAATTCGACTTATTTTAGACGTCTATATTCATTTTTTAATCTAACAGATTTTTATTTTTATTTTATGGTAAGGAGATGGTATTAAATTGAGTATATTTGAATTACTGATTTACCTCTTGAAAATTGTCATTTAGTTCGAATTATTTGGTGGAATCATATGCATTTTACTTAGGTTTTTAGAGTAAAATGTGGCATTGGATTGAATTTGAAAATTGATATTAGCTTAGAAATGTTTTGACTTGAACTCTAAATATTTTTGTCAATCATATAGGCCAGATATTTCTCGAATTTAATGTGATGATAGGAAGTTTGGGTGAGAGCATGCTTGCATTTCTACCTCATTCTTAATCAATCAGTTGAATGTTAAATTGTCAGAGATGAGGGCTTGCTAATTGTATCTTTTGATCTTTTGATGAGTTCCCATAGTTCATTTAACCATGATTTCTTTGGATTGTTCTATTTCGGTTAATTTATCTTTCAAACACATTTTTTGAGAGATAATCAAACCAATATCATTAAAACAATGTAGGTAATTACATTCCATAAAAGTTATCTATTTGAATTTTACACATTTAAGAATGACATTAGATTAGGAAGATGGAACATGGAAGGTAATATATTCCAATTTCAATATTTTTTTTTCACATAATAAAAAATACATTTCATTTTTTGAAAACAATTCACTGTTACTTTTACATTTGTAATCAATTAACATTACCTTTTTTTTTACAGTGTCAACGTATGTATCTATGATGTTTTGGCATTTCTATTCGATCTTTTTGGTACATATAGATAGAGAAAGAGACTCTAATGTTGATCTAAGGTCGGAGAATATGATGTAGATGCTGTTCAATAAACCACAAGGGATGAACAAGTGAGGGCTAACAAAATAGAAAAGGAACAACAAATAAAAAGCAAGGGAATCGTGCTCATAACAAAGCTAAGTACAAAGTTCGTATAAAAAAATTAAAAAGAGCCATGAGCTCCCACTTGTTATTAAACATTCGACTGCCATATTGGGTATACATTACAAGCCACTAACTTATCTATCTGGTAATAGGTACCTTCTCTCTCAAAATGTTTTTATAACAAGTTTCTTTGATTTACTACTTTTGTCTATTGGTCCTACTTAATTTTGTCAAGAAAGTATGTATTTATAGTTGGACTCTTTGATTTATTACTTGTGTATGGGTTTGTTTAATTAGATTTCAGTTTTGCATCTTTAGCTTTTAGAATTATTAAATTAACAAAATCATGACCTGCTTATGTGCTCTCTTGGTATGCGGGATACCTTGACCAACAAGATCGTGGTGTACGAAAATGATTAAAGGCAGCAAATTTTATATTAAGTTAATAACCAAACAACATCTTAAAGAGTAAAATTTTTTTAAAAGGGCCTCGTGATATTTAGAACATTGACTTAGGCCGAATTGGAGGAAAAATTGTGAAGGATATATGACGTGAAAGCTTTGAATGTCATCTTTGTGTTCAAGTGCAGTACCCATTTTGAAGGAGACAAATCAACTGGTTTTGGTTTGATTTATAATTCTATCCAAAAAAAATGAACCCAAATATAGACTTATCATGGTAATTTATTGACCATTTCTTACTTATTTGTCTGCCCTGTGAAATCAAAATTTTCAATATTGCCCACTTATTCTAGGATACAGATTAGATATGTGATCCTAATTAATTATTTCTGTGAAATCAGAATTTTTATAGATTAAAGTTGTATTGAAATTATCTTCGGCCAATTAACTATTAAGTCTAAGACAAAAAATCAAATAAGCAGGCTTCACCCTTTGTCCTCCATATTTTTGGATCTACATATTGAAGTTGTCACATGAATCTTCAAAATTTTATGCACTTCTGCAACAAACAATCAATCTATCAATTACCCTGATTTTTAAGATAATGTACATTTATTATATTATGTTTTTTATTGTTGTGATTCATTTTTTATGAGCATAATGGGAAGAACAAATATAAGGCATTCCACAGTTTGTATTTGAAGTAAAAATTTATTGTCTTTGTGTGTTTGTCTATTCATATACCTCGTAATTTTCTAGGCCGGTTGAAATCATTTTATTTGAATACGAAATGCAGAGTTCTTTTAGAGAAAAAAGACAATGAAAAGTAATTATATATTTATGAGAACTCAGTTCTACTTCTATAAATATTAGTATTTTAAAATTATTGTATAATCTTGCCGTTGTGATAGTTCAATCTATTATGCTCAGAATGCAAGAATTGAACAAGGAGCTCAACTACTTATATTTTGACAGACATCCTCGACACATTAGAGCCATCAATGTACGCATGTAGAATCAATTATTTCTTTTGATGGCAAACTTGAATAAAAATGAAAGCCTAGAATAATATTACAAGTTAAAATGGTTCACGTGCAACGCACGTGTACACCAACTAGTTCTACCAAATACACAAATACATCATAGTTACTTCAATAAATCCCAATATGTAATACAAATATCAAGAATAGTAATGCACAACACACGATAAAATTGCATCCACAACAAGTAAGCATAAAAAGTTTGATATTTTTTTTTCTCTCCTTCCTAAGTTGGCATGTGGGATAACAAATTGTGATTCATCTCTGCGTGTATTGTACTCATCAACCCAAATGAAATGATCAGTATGATCACACTATCTTGGGCAACGATAAAAAAGGCGACCGTTGTTTCTTTTTGTCCGCGCGACGAAAGCATTCATATTACCATATCCACATGAGCGTGGAGGTCCAATTGGTGTCATTATATTACTCATGTTTCAACAACATTAATTACGACAAATTAGATATAATAATTTGTTCAACATAATATTGAATGTTAAGAAAAAAGTATACCATTCTAAGTAAGACATATATTAATGATGAGTTGATGCCCACAATTGATCTGCAATGCCATCTCTAACATGAGTCATTTCACGCAACTGACTCAACGTTATATCTATTTCAATTGGTGCTTGTGAACTAGATCTTGCACTATCTCTGCCATCATCAACATCCTCCCTTTGTTTAAAGTCAATAAATAACTAATTTTGTGAAGAGTGACTTCTAATGAAGTTATGATTGTACAACAAGCGATGGGCAAATATTTTTGTGTGATTATGGGATAAGATGACATTAATTTGAAAATGAGAAAACGAGTATTTAAAACTCCAAAGCAACGTTCAATTACATTTCGAAGGGATGAGTGACGGTAATTGAACAACTCATCTTTGTCAGTTGGTTGTTGACCCCTACCTCTATAATCACGTAAGTGATATCTCTCACCACGGTAAGAGAGACAAAAAATCCGACATGTTTTTATAATCCGAATCTATAACATAGTATTTATCTGTAAAAAAATATATATCATAGTAAGACAAAGTATTAGATTTGTACGAATTGCTTATCTGAAATACGTAGATAAATTTACCTCTTGATGGCATTGGAAACTTGTTTGCTGAATTAGTGACACACTCTATAAAAACTCTTGGGTCATGTGTTGTACCTTCCCACCCACTCAACACAAACATAAAACGCATGTCAAATGAACATGCACACTTAACGTTCTGAGTTAGTACAGTTTGTTTTCAACGATCTAGTACTTGTTGGTCTATTGAAACACGTGCATCAACATGTGTATCATCAATTGCACCAACATAATTCTAGCATGACAAACATATATCCCAAATACCATCAATTGCACAAAAACATATATTTTGTAATTCATATGACGATACAATACTTCTTTCAATTACCTTAAAAATGGATAATATTGGGGATTGAATTTGATCTGTGGTTGAATGACTTTAAAATTTGGGGGTTGTATGATATCTATTCCAAGCCTACAAACTGCCTTCAACACATGCTTGAAATATTCGGAGATTGTTTCACCTGAATGCTGAAATCTTTCAGTTACTATGCGATTTCGTTCATTGTGATATATAGTGAGCATGAATATAGCAACTTGCTCTTTAACAGTGAGGTATCCAGAATGTTGTAATCCTCTATTTTTTAGCTCTTCGCAAAACAACACAAAGACTGGTGGATCCATTCTAAATTAGTCGAAACAACTATCTGCATGGTCATTAATTAATTCTAATACATATTCATGCAGTTTAGATGTTCTATATGGATGTGGTCCTAAATTTTGACTAAAATAATGATCAACTGTTATTTCAGTTATGACAATACCCATCTCATCATCATTATCAAATATCAATTCCTTATCTAAATTCATTAGTGCCCAAGTACCTATAGCGCATAATAAGCATAAGTATGCAAAAACATCCATGTCATTAAACTTACAAAAACATCTATGCCGTTAAACTTACACAAACATTCAAACTTTTAAACATCAGACAGAAAGAAAGACGGACATCCACGACAATCATAAAGCAACAAACATCTCAACATTCTACAGTTAAATAGAAATACATATCTAAGTACGTAAAAAACAATCATAAACATCACAGACGCATAATCCAATCCCACTTTCTATGGTTCGGCATAGCCAAGAACAACTTCCTCCAAGTCATACCCTCGCTAAATTTTGTTATGGCTTTTGAATAGTTGTCACCATCAATGTCATCCATACCATTCAAAGCACTCATACATTCATCTATCAAATCATCCTTACTGGTATTGACCTCACTATCCCCATACGAAGATGTTGCCCCCGTTGACACTGACATCTTGTAGTGTATTGCTTTTTTTTTTCTGATTCACCAGTTGTGGCTGTTGCTGGAGTACATCAAGTGTGACCATAGGTTCTAAAAAATCTATAAAGATCTGAAGCAAACAAAAATAGATAGATACATAAATTAATTAGAAAAAAAAAACAAGATTATGGCTGATTTTGAGTAGAAGAAATTTATAATTTCATCAATCATCAGTATTCAAGCAACATTCAAACAAACATGCAACTAATTGTGACAAATTCTGGTTATAATACAAAACCCTCAAGAAAAGATGCTCTTTTTATGTCTCTCAACACATCAAGATCTAGAATTCCAAATTCCCAATAACATAGTAATGGCTGCTTCTTTCAATCTAAACTTTTTTAGTCTTTGAATTTAATGCAGCTCCCAATCACAATCAAGCTTTCAGAAACTTCAACAATTAACAAAAAAAATACAGCATTCTCAAATGTGATACATATATTTTTTTTTGCGAAATTTCATTCTCCACACACTAATTATTATAATAAATACCACGCACCTTCATTAAAGTGATCACATTAAATTGACAATCACAATATACAGCGCCTGCCAAAGATTTCACAATGTCCGCAAGGATTTTTGGTGCCTTCATATCTTCACCGTACACCTTTGTATCATCTTCTTGCTGAACTGCTTCAGTAAAATCCCTAACCTGAAAATAGACGCAAAAGCACCAAATCATGACCTATACACACATGATATCTTTATAAATTTTGGTACCGTACCCTTAAGTTTTTAGAGTTTGTTTATAATAAAAAACATTATAATTCTTTGTGTGATGTTACAACTTTTGTAACTCCAAAAATTATAGGGTAAAATACATGTTTAGTCATATAGTGTCTATTTAATCTCCGATCTTTTAATTGT
Source organism: Ilex asprella (assembly GCA_023539305.1). Classification (NCBI taxonomy): domain Eukaryota; kingdom Viridiplantae; phylum Streptophyta; class Magnoliopsida; order Aquifoliales; family Aquifoliaceae; genus Ilex; species Ilex asprella. The sequence continues at coordinate 2,235,652 of CM042197.1, forward strand.
ATCTATTTGGTCCGAAAGATTATTTATTTATACCTATGTGGTCCAATCCCAAACGTTTATGAAAAAGTCGTTAATGGGTTTGGTCACGCATCAATCATGTGAGACCAAAAAAAACACAAATTATGAACTTTAATGACCAAATGGATAAAAAATTAGAAATTTAAGGGTTAAATAGACACAAAATTAAGAATCACTTAATTGCACAAACATTTAAAATTGGACTACGTAAATATAAATTAGAAATCATAAACGACTGACAAGTCAGAAGATTAAGAAGCAAATAAACACAAAACTTTGGGACTATAAAGTGTATTTTATCCCAAATTATAAATGAAACCAAAATTTATAATAGAGTTATAAATGACTCAAAAAATTTGTAATTTCATACCTTGTCATCAAGAGTGGCAACATTACGGCGTCGGACATATGAATAGAGGTTGTGTCGGACGGCGACACGAGCGAACCTCTCAGTGCTGATATTGACGGCGCGGAGGAGAGGGAGTTGGTCAGGGTCAATTTCACTGTAGGCTAACACCAAACACTTGGAAATTGCGAGACCCAAAGCGGCGTCGCCGAAGAACTCGAGGAGACCGTAAGATGCAGAATCGATGTAGGAGGAATGAGTTAAGGCCTGTTCTAAGAATTTTTTGTTCTGAAATGTGTAACCGAGAAGTTTTTCGACTGCTGTAACAGATGAATCCATGTCCATGCACGCACGCACGCACGCTTGATCAGATTCGTCTTCGTCGTAGTCGAATGCTGTGTCCATGTTGGATTTGTTGCTTAAAACTGAGGGTTTCGGAGAGAGAGAAAGAGAAAGGCTTCGAGCTTAAGGAAAGGAAAGGAAAGGAAAAGTAAAAGGCTTGGAGCTGAAGGGAAACAAAGAATGTTGAGGTTTCACTTTGAAAAAAAGTCACTAAAACACACCACATGACATGACCGTTCAATTCAACCAAAAATTAGTCAGAAACATAAAATTAATTTTTTTATAAAAAAATTAACAAATTGATTTTTTTTTTTTTTGATCAGGAAAATAGAGTAATATTTCATTCAAGTGGAAAAATTTTGGTTACAGACAATAGTAAGTAAAGCCTTAAACTCGTTGGAGGGGGCAGCTGACTCAATTCACAGCAAGAGAACCAGTCATCGCAGCTGCAGCAACCCAGTGAGCAGCCCTATTGAGGGCTCTTGGCTTGTATGAGAAACTAAGATGAAGTTGAAAGGCAAAATATCTGATGTCCGTCATGAGAGCACTGATTTCTCAAGGAGGAACATCTTCGATTGAGGAGAGTTTGATAATCACCTGGCAGTCACTCTCAATACAAGAGTGTTTAAGTTGTGCTGCGCTAGCAAAAAGGCAAACATCTCTGACTGCACTAGCTTCGGCTTGTAGACTGGAGGATGTCATAACCATTTTACCAAACTCATCCACAAAGGAATCAGTCGAATCATGTACAACAATTGATGAACTTATTGGTTGTGTTGTAAAACTCGCTAAAACATTTCTCTAAAAACATTAATGAGCTACTTACCCAAAAACCAAAATTGATGAGCTCAACAAGCCAACGTGAAGGTATGTTTGTTTTAGGTATTTAGAAAGAGGGATTGAATAAAAGAATATATGAGCGACATTATTCCACTTATATTCATATTTAGATATTTATTTTAGACCCAATATTATGACTATAAATAGTCCAAGATTTAGATGAACAATACATTTAATACCATAAGAATTTTCTTAAATAAATTCACCTATTTTATAAGTTGAAATAGTATTTGTGTAAAATATATTTTTATCCAGACAAATTCACGTATAAATACCAAAAATGGTTATGAATTGTACTAACTTAAAGTTTTTGATAATTTTAATAGTTATACGATCATTCAATATTCCATGTAAACAAAGCGTTACATGAAATAAAAGTGAACCCACAATTTTTTAATACTTGAACCAAATAAATAATAAAAAAAATTAGATTTGTATTATTTTCTTCGAATGGATAAGTATGAGATAGAGGTAATAAAGTTACAATCCAACCTCATTTTGGCCCAAAAGCTTGCATTATATGTTCTTTAATGGTCCCATCTCTGTGATTCCCACTCAAAGTAACCTTTTTTCTATGTCGATTTAGGATTTGAATTCAACCCTTCATGCTTAAGGAATTGAAAAAGAGGAACAGAAACGGGCAATTGTTTTACAGCCAATTTTGCCCTAACAATATCATATTTATAGTTTTTTTTTGTATACAATGATGCAAAACAGTATAAAGATTACCAAGATAACACTTTTTTTGTAAGTTCAACGATCAAGAGTGTTCAAGCACATGTATTTCGATTAATTCCCTCTCTGATCTGATAAAAGACAGACTATTCACACCAAGACTAGAATATTCACTCAAATGGTGTGTTTGGGTAGTGGGATAAAGGGGGTTAAGGATTGGTAAATAAGGTACTGAGTCTCATTTATTCTTTGTTTGGAAAGTTAGGTCTCAGCAAGTCACAGACTTGGATATCCTTCACTAGCAAAAGAGTTGGTTTTCAAGCAACAGGGACCCAAAGTAGTGAACATCCTATATTCTTAACAGACATAGGTCAATGAATAAAAAAAAAAACAGATATTCATCAAGAGAAATGGCAGTTCGCGTTAGGGTAATCCTATGCAGACAAAGTTGACCAGTCCTCTATATTAAAGCCATAGAAAGGGGTGAAGTGGGTGTAATATTCGATCAACAAACTCAAATTAAAAAAATGGAAAATTCAAATTTAAATAAGAATAAAGATAACAATTGAATCTTTAAAAGAATGTAAAATCTCACAATTAAAGATTTAGGTAAGAAATTTGAATTTTCGTTGATTTGGTATAATATTGAATCAAAAGTTAGAACATTTTTTTTGAATTTTTTTACTTAAATTTAAATTTAAGTCTAAATTTAAATCAGAATTGTTCTAATGTCCTTCTATGCATGACAGGAACGAGGAGGTAAGGCTAGCTCAATAGTGTAATCCTCCAAATTTTACTAGCTAAAAGAGCTGAATTTTTAATGGGTTTGTACATAATGGTGAGAAAACTTAATCAAAATGTAGTTGAAACAACGTCTGGATCTCCAGCATGAAGAGAAGTATCCTTACATGCTATGAGGTGTTCACCCTACACTACAATCATAGTCTTTTATCTTTCTATCCGATAATTTATGAAATATTTTTTTCTTGACCTACCTTCTTACCCTATCAAATGTAGTATTTCCATCCAAATTTCGTCCAAATTAATTGAATAGGAAATCAGATGAACACATTTTGTAGTTATTGAACGCCCAAATTTTGAATTGTGTCAGGAGCAAAATACCCATATATTGAACACCCATATAAATTATCTTTCTCCATTTAACCCTAAAGCCGTCAATTATATTCGTCTTCACTGAGAGCCAACACCAAAAGGTCTTTCGCCTGTAGCTCGAAGCTGAAGTCCAAGAGTGTGTTTGGTAATATTTTTGTTTTTATGTTTTCAAAAAAAAAAAAAAACAGAATCAATGTTTCGTTTTTTTTATAGTTAAAAGTTTAAACAAAAAATGTGTTTGGATATAGTTGTTGTTTTACGAAATCTAAAAATTAAAACAGAAAATATGTTTAGTAATCATTTTATTTATGTCATGTATTTTACATTTATTTTAATTCTTGATAAACCATATTCACATGATTATATGTCAATACATACATTAACTCATAAAATAGTACATAATACTTCAACTCAAAATAAAAGTTGTTAAACATTCAATGTATCACTACATAAATATATTGTTAATATTCTACCAAATACACAAATTAATACACTATAATTACTTCACTAAAATCTCAATATGTAACACAAATATCAAGAATAGTAATGCACAACACACACGATGAAATTGCATCCACAATAAGTAAACATAAAAGTGTGATTTATTTTCTCTCTCTTTCCTAAATTGGCATGTGGAATCACAACTTTTGATTCATCACTGTGTGTATCGTACTCATCAACCCAAATGAAACAATTAGTATGATCACGTCATCTTGGACAACGATAAAAAAGGCAACCGTTGTATTTTTTTTGTCCGCGCGACAAAAACTTTCATATTACTATAGTCACATGAATGTGTAGGTCCAATTAGTGTCATTATATGATTCCTATTTCAACAATATTAATTACGACAAATTAGACATAAAAATTTGTTCAACATAATATTGAAAGTTAAGAAAAAAATATAATATCATTCTAAGTAAGACATATATTAATGATGAGTTAATGGTAACAATTGATCCTCAATGTCATATCTAACATGAGTCATTTCATGCAAGTGACTCGGCGTTATATCTATTTCAATTGGTGCTTGTGAACTCACTACAACAAAATTATTTTTTAGCGACGAGTTTTGGCAGCGAACAATAAAATTTGTTGTAAAAAGTGATTTTCGGCGACAATTTCAAATGTTTCTCTTGATAAACTTTTTTAAGATATTTTTGGCTACCATTTTTTGTAGTCGTTGTCAATAGTCTCGCAAAAACATTCCCTCAAAAAAAAATTGATGTCAAGGTTTGTGCTAAATGCTAATTTTATGGGTGACAAAAAAAATTGTCGCCAATATAATTTTTTGATAGCAAATTTACGAAAAATAAGAAAAAAAATAATTCTTAGTGACAATATATGTTTGTCATAGAAAAAAATTTTAAATTAATTTTGTTTTGCGACAAATGATATTTAGTCGCAAAATATGTTAAATAAAATGTCAACTATGATGGATTAAAACGATATCGTTTTGAAGTTAAATGATTGGGAGATTACACCCAGACTTTTGAGGTTTGTCACTTAATCACTTAGACACCTTAACATTTAAAATATTACACATAAGCCCCTTGAGGTTTATACGCGCGTAACACTTAGACCCCTGCTGTAAATATATCTATTAATAAATTACACCTAGACCCTCCTAAAGTTTATGGGTACATAATACTTAGACCCCTTAAGTTTAAAATATTATGCACAAACTAAAAATACTCAAATCAAAGATAGAATATAAAATATTTTAAATTTTACAACCAAAATTTATGTTCTATTGTATCATTTATTGAAATAAAATTAAAAATAAAAATTCATTTTTTTAAAAAAAACGTAATTAATATACAATTATACTATCTATTAGAATAAAACTTAAAATCAAATAAAGGGTCTAAGTCATTCATAATAAAACATGAATTTTACATTCAAAATTCATGTTATATTATGTCATTTATTGAAATAAAATTAAAAATAAAAATCTAGTTTTTTTAAAAAAAAAGTTATAGCAAGTATTCAATTATATTGTCTATTAATTAGAATAAAAATAAAAAATTAAACAAGGGGTCAAACTATAATGGACACAAAAAATTTTAGTTTAAACAACTAAATTAAATTTCAATAGACAATATAATTCTATGCTAATTATGATTTTTTAAGAAAAAATAAATTTTTATTTTTATTTTATTTCAATAAATGATATAATAGAATATGAATTTTAATTGTAAAATTTAAAATATTTAATTTTTATATTTGATTGAAGTATTTTTAGTCGCAGTATAATATTTTAAACGTAGATGAATGGCGAAATAATATATGTTTACAAATTTCAGAGTGTTTGAGTGTAATTTATTAATGGATATATTTGCAGGAGGGGCCTAAGTGTTATGCCGTACAAACTTCAAGAAGTTTGTGTGTAATATTTTAAATATCAAGGGGTCTGAGTATATAGTGACAAACCTCAGGGAGTATGGGTATAATTCTTCCTAAAAGAGTATTACTCTTGGTTCTAAAACGACGCCGTTTTAGAACTCTAAATCAAAACTCTTGTCTTCTTCTTCGACAAATGTATCGGTCTAGCCCCACTTTGTCCTACCTGGTCTCCTCTTTGCTCTATTGATAGGTGTGAGTCTCTCTCTCTCTCTATCTATATATATTCTCTTTCTATATCGTTTTGTGTATGTATATCTAAGACACAAACATACACACACAGTTCACTCTCTGTATCGCTCTTTGCTCTACTGCATCAACTGCCTCAGGAACAATGCCAGCTTTTGGGCATTCATTAATATAGAAATATCAATATTATGTTTGTAGAGAACATAATTTTCCATTAAATAAACGAGATGAATGTTTGATTAAATAAACGAGACGAGGTAAGGATACGAGCACAATAAATGTTTGCTTCGATCTGCACCAAAGAGGACCTCCTAGTGAAGTTTGATTGCTCCTCCATGGGTAAGAAGGGTGCATACTTTGGGAGATTTTTCATGACTTGTGTTAAAAGGGGTGTCAGAACAATTGGTTATTGTGATGATTTTTCAGAATCTTCTCTGGCTGTAGTATTTTTTGGCTCTGGCTTAACTTGTTTCTCTCTTTGCTGCTGCATTTTCTATGTTACACTAGTTTTTTTGACAACCTTTTCTAGGTAGACCGTTGGGGCTTCTAATGGGTAGAAATCAAAGCAGATTGATTAACTTTCGAATGAGCATTTATCCGTTTGATCTGTGTGGGCACCCAAGCAGCCTCTCTCTCATTGTTTTGGTGGAATGAAAAAGCTGTGAAGGGCCCAAGAAACATAAAATTTGTTCTAAGTTTGTTTATATCGGTAGTATCAAGTAAGTTTCAGTTAACATACTCATAAAAAAGAATGGTTCTTATTATCTGAAAGATAGGATATTGGAGGTAATTGTTTCTTGTGTGTTGGGGATATATAGTGTATGAATAATTATCTTAATGTAAATTATGTTGTATGGGTGCATGTCTCTGTTTTTAGCCAGCAGCTTAGCTTAATTTTTATTTAAATTAAATTACTTTTCTTTTCTAGATAAGTTCATATAGCTTACAATATTTTGCTATTTGGTTGTCTACCCGTGAAATTTTGATTTGGTTCGTTGTTTTTGATTGAAATCACACTAATTGATACTAATCTGCAATCATTCTTGTATTTTGTTTAATTCTATTTTGCTATTTGGGTTCTCTTCTTCTTCTGAGATCTTGTTGCCTGACTCTGTGAAGGGTCTGAAGGCACTTCTCTCTGTTGCTGCTCACAAAAAGCTCTGGTTTCCTGATTGTCTTCACCAAGATTATCTTGAGGTTAGTTTCACTCTTTTGGCTCTGATACTTGTCTTCTTCTTAGCTTTTGGTGATTATATGTAGTTTGTCAGGGATACATAGCTGATAGTTTGAAACTGCATAACTACCACAACCCAAAGCTAATGAACAACATGAGAGATGGTTCAATATTATTGCCTTTCATACGCACCTGTTGTGACAATTGCAAAAACTAGAAACTATTACCAATAGTCCAGCTCCATGACAATCCAATCAATTGACAGTAAACTAATAATAATTAGTATTTAAACCTAATTTAAGGACCTAAACTAATTGTAACTTTTTTTTGTGGACATTTATCTATTTCTGATTTCTTACTTAGCAATCAACCTATGTATCATTCTAGGCATTTTAATTCGACTTATAGATTATTCTAAATATCAGTGACCAAAATATTGTGTTCCTTGATACCAATTTATCAAGAACTTGCACCATTTTGTTCCGAACGCTTCACACGATCATGAAATCAAATTTGGTTAAGCTCTTAACTTCATCGAAACACCCGGGATAACAAGCAAATGTTCAATTTTTTATGCACTGTTTTAAGTACGAATAAGGTGAATGAGCAAGTGTTCCTTTGTGTCTGTATGGTTTTCCATTCCTGTGAGTAGAATCAAAAAAGACGTCTAAGGCTATTGCTATTATCATATACTTAGTCAAATATTAATTTATTAACCTATAAACTCAAAATTTATATATTTTTTCTTCTACTTCTTATCTATAATGAGATTTTTGTGTTTGTCACAGATTGACGATGGATTGTAAAGAGCTTTTTTTGACACCCAAACATCTTTTCTTTCAAATATTTGAGATATTTTGTTGTTGGGATTTTAGATGTTGGAATATTGGATATTGAAAATTTTGAATATTGTTAGGAGTTTTGGATATTGTTAGAAGTTTTGGATATTGTTTGATGCTATTCAAAATTGTTGGATGTTATTTTATATTTTGAGTAATGTATAAATGTTTTAGTAATTGTGATGTGTTTTTATGGATTATCTATTTTCATGGGTGCATGATTGAAATTGGTCGGAATATTTTTGAGTTGTTATAGGTGTTTTTAAATTATTATAGGACCAAATGAGATTTAATCATGTTCATTTTTTGGGCGACGAACACAAGTCGTCACTAATACATTGTTCATCATTTTTTGCTACGAAAACGAGTCATTGCTAAAGTGGTGGTTGTCTTTTTGGGCGACAAATATATTTATAGCCAATATTTTGTGTGCTTAATTTTAGCAACAAAATAGAGACGGCCGCTGAAATTTTCACATTTTGCGATGAATATGATCGCTGTTAAAGATTTTATGCGGTTAAAATAATTTATTTTTTGGCGACCAAATAAGAACATGTTTGGCGACAAAATTACGGTCGCCAATTGTGTATTTTGGAAACGAAAGTTTTATTGTCGCTGAAAACTTTTCCCGACAAGCCTAAGGCGACGAAATGACAATGAAAGGAGTTCCTCGTCGAAAATTATTTGCGGCGAAATTTATACATTTTGTGACAAGTCAATTCGTCACTAAAAAGAAAATTTGTTCTAGTGACTAGATCCTGCACTACCTCTGTCATCATCAACATTCTCCCTTTGTTCAAAGTTAATAAACAACTGATCTTGTGGAGAGTGACTTCTAATGAAATTATGGATTGTACAACAAGTTATAGGCAGATATTTTTGTGTGATTATGGGATAAGGTGGCATTAATTTGTGAATGAAAAAACGAGCCTTCAAAACTCCAAAGTAACGCTCAATTACATTTCGAAGGGATGAGTGACGGTAATTGAACAGCTCTTTTTTGTCAGTTGGTTGTCGATCCTTACCTCTATAATCACGTAAGTGATATCTTTCACCACGGTAAAGGGACAAAGAATCTAGCATGTTTGTATAACCCGAATGTACAACATAGTATTTATTTGTAAAAAATATATATATCATAGAGAGACAAAGTATTAGATTTGCACAAACTTCTTATCTGAAATAAGTAGATAAATTTACCTCTTGACGGCATAGAAAACTTGTTTTTTGGATTAGTGACACACTCTATAAAAACTCTTGAGTCATGTGTTGTACCTTCCCACCCACTCAACACAAATGTAATTGCGTATGTCAAATGAACATGCACACATAACAAACATTCTGAGTTAGTACAACTTGCTTTCCACGGTCTGATACTTGTTGGTCTATTGGGACACGTGTATCAACATGGGTATCATCAATTGCACCAACACAATTCTAGCATGACAAACATATATCCCAAATACCATCCATTGCACCAAAACATATATTTTGTAATTCGCATGAAGATACAATAATACTTTTAATTAACTTAAAAAATGGATAATATTGGGAATTGAATCTAATCTGTTGTTGAATGACTTCAAAATTCGGGGGTTGCATAATATTCATTTCAAGCCTACAAACTGCCTTCAACACTCGCTTGAAATATTTGGAGATTGTGTTCACCCGAATGCTAAAACCTTTCAGCTACTATGTGATTTGGTTCATTGTGGCATATGGTGAGCATCAATATATCAACTTATTCTTTAATAGTGAGGTATCTAGAATGCTGTAATCCTCTATTTTTTAGCTATTCGCAAAACAACACAAAGACTAGTGGATTCATTCTAAATTGGTCAAAACACCTATATTCATGGCCATTAATTAATTCTAGTACATATTCATGCTTCTAAGTTTATATGTTCTATATAGAGGTGATTCTGAATTTTGACTAGAATAATGATCAACTGTTATTTCGGTTATGACAATACTCATCTCATCATCACTATCAAATATTAATTCCTCATGTGAATTCATAGTGCCCAAGCACCTATAGCACATAATAAGCATAAATATGCAAAAACATCCATGTCATTAAACGTACAAAAACTTCAATGTCATTATACTTACAAAAACATCCATGCCGTTAAACTTACACAAACATCCCAACTTTTAAACATAAGACAAAAAGAGAGACGGATATCCATGATAGTCATAAAGCAACAAACATCTCGACATTCTACATTTAAATAGAAATACATATCTAAATACGTAAAAAACAATCATAAACATCATAGGCACATAACCCAATCCCGTTTCCTATGGTCCGGCATAGCTAGGAACAGCTTCCTCCAAGTCATACCTTCGCTAAATTTTGTTATGGCTTTTGAATAACTAATACCATCAATGTCATCCATACCATTCAAAGCACTCATACATTCATCTATCAAATCATCTTTATTGGTATTAATCTCACTATTCCCATACGATGATGTTGCCCCCGTTGACTGTGACATCTTGTACTGTATTGCCTTTTCTTTTTGTTTCACCGGTTGCGGTTGTTGCTGGAGTACATCAAGTGTGACCATAGGTTCTAAAAAATCTTTAAAGATCTGAAGCAAACAAAAATAGATAGATACATAAAAGAACTGGGAAAAAAAACAAGATTATGGCTGATTTCGAATAGAAGACATTTGCAAGTGCATCAATCATCAGTATCAAGCAACATTCAGACAAACATGCAACTAATTATCATAAATTCTTGTTATAATACAAGAGCCTCAAGAAAAGATGCTCTTTTTATGTCTCTCAACACATCAGGATCTAGAATTCCCAATAACACAGTAATGGCTGCTTCTTTCAATCTAAACTTTTTTAGTCTTTGAATTTAATGCAGCTCCCAATCACAATCAAGCTTTCAGAAACTTCAACAATTAACAAAAAAAAAATTACAAAATTTGAAAATGTGATATATATTTTTCTTGCGAAATTTCATTCTCCACACACTAATTATTATAAAAAATACCACGCACCTTCCACAAAGTGTTCAAATCAAATTCACAATCAACACAGTCAAGATATACAGCGCCTGCCAAAGATTTCACAATGTCCGCAAGAATTTTCGGTGCCTTCACATCTCCACCGTACACCTTCGTATCATCTTCTTGCTGAACTGCTTCAGTAAAATCCCAAACCTGAAAACAGACCCAAAAGCACCAAATCATGACCTATACACACTTGATATCTTTATAAATTTTGGTACCGTACCCTTAAGTTTTTAGAGTTTGTTTATACTACAAAACATTATAATTCTTTTGGTGATGTTACAACTTTTGTAATTCAAAAAATTATAGGGTAAAATACATTTTTAGTCATATAATATCTATTTAATCTCCAATCTTTTAATTATATCTATTTGGTCCCAAAGATTATTTATTTATACCTAGGTGGTCCAATTCCAAACGTTTATCAAAAAATCGTTAATGGGTCTGGTCACGCACCAATCATTCATGTGAGACCAAAAAAACACAAATTATGAACTTTAGGAACTAAATGGATAAAAATTAGGAATTTTAAAAATCAAATAGAGACAAAATTGAGAACCACTTAATTGCATCAACGTTTAGAATTGGACTAAGTGGATACAAATTAGAAACCATAAACGATTGACACAATTAGAAGATTAAGAAGCAAATAAACACAAAACTTATAATTTCATCCCAAATTATAAATGACACCAAAATTTATACTATAAATAAAGTAATAAATGACTCAAAAAATTTGTAATTTCATACCATGTCATCGAGAACGGCAAGATTACGGCGTTGGACATATGAATAGAGGCCGTGTCGGACGGCGACACGAGCTAACCTCTCGTTGCTGATATTGACGGTGCGGAGGAGAGTGAGTTGGCGAGGGCCAATTCCAGGGTAGGTTGAGAGCAAATACTTGGAAATTGCGAAACCCAAAGCTGCGTCGAAGAAGAACTCGACGCGTTCGTAAGATGCAGAATCGATGTAGGAAGAAGTTAAGGCCCTTTCTAAGAGGTTTTTGTTCTTAAATCTGTAACCGAGAAGTTTTTCAACTGCTCTAACAGATGAATCCATGTCCATGCATACACGCACGCACGCTTGATCAGATTCGTCTTCTTCGTAGTCAAATGGTGTGTCCATGTTGGATTTGTTTCTTAAAACCGAGGGTTTTGGAGAGAGAGAGAAAGTGAGAGGCTTCGAGCTTAAGGAAAGGAAAAGTGAAAGGATTGGAGCTGTCTAAATTCCACTTTGAAAAAAGGGTGTAATTTTTCTCTCACTAAAACACACCACATGACATGACCTGACCGTTCATTCAACCAAAAATTATTCAGACACATAAAATTAATTTTTTTATAAAAAAAATTAACAAATTGATGAACTTATTGGTTATGTATTGTATCGTAAAACTCACTAAAACATTTCTCTAAAAACATTAATGAGCTACTTACCCAAAAACCAAAATTGACGAGCTCAAAGGGCCAACGTCAAGGTGCGTTTGTTTTAAACAAGATCATGCAACACAGGTACTTACTGTGAGTTCATCATTTAGGCTCGTTTGGAAATGTTCATGATTTTTGGTTTTTTTAAAAACTAAAAACAAAATCAGTTTTGAATTTTTGCTAGCAAAAAATAAAAACAAAAAACGTGTTTAGTTGCTTTTGTAATTGTGAAAAAAATTGAAAACAAAAACAAAAAATTCATTTGGTTGTAACATTTCTAATTTTTTTATTTTTTTTTTTGCAACTAGCTTGTACACATTAACATGCTAATAAAAAGCTAGAACAACAATACCATAATTGATCATCCCATAATTTTCAAACGTACTACAAATACATCTCATAGTTTTCAAACATACAAAATAATACTCCATACGAGTATCCCATACTTCATAGTTATACAAATACTAATACCTTATTCCAGAGGCCCAATCTCGATGAATAGAACAAACAGTAAGAAAAATAGTGCGCCATACAGGAGCACATTGCAACCACACCTTGCAATCATCAACATAGTGCTCCGCCATCCAACTTGGGCTTCATGAATGACATTAGGTTCTTCTCCAGGCGGGTTGGACTGATCCGTTAGCCATCTACATTCAAAGACAAACCACGATAATTTTCCAATGCAAAGTATGGAAACCATGGATCTAACACAAACACTTCAGATCTAACTCAATAACCTTGAATGTAACACAAAACACTCCCGGATCTAACACCAAAAATTCCAGCAAACATATGCACATTTTTCTAACAAAAAACCATGGATCTAACACCAAAAAATTCGAATAAAAAAATATGTAACATAAACACTTCGAATCTAACAGAAAAACCATGAATCTAACACCAAAAATTTCAGATCTAAAAATATGTAGCATGAACACTTGGAATCTAACAGAAAAACATAGATCTAACACCAAAAAATTCAGATAAAAAAAATATGTAACATAAACATTTCGAATCTAATAGAAAACCATGGATCTAACACAAAAATTTCAGATCTAAAAATATTTAGCATAAACATTTTGAATCTAACAGAACAACATGGATCTAACACCAAAAAATTCATATAAAAAAATATGTAACATAAACACTTCGACTCTAACAGAAAACCATGGATCTAACACAAAAATTTAGACCTAAAAATTCGGATTTAACAGTAGAAGAGGTTGTTAAATTCGAATTTTACCTTGATGGAGAGTCGATCAACAAGGAAGATGAAGAGTGGAGAAACGGCTAGCAGCTAGCTCGTTTTACTAGCTTCAGACGAGAGAGAGGAGAGCTTTAGACGAGAGAGATTCAGGCTTCAGACGAGAGACCTTTTGACGTTGGCTCTCAATGAAGACGAATAGAATTGAGGGCTTTAAGGTTAAATGGAGAAAGATAATTTATATGGGTGTTCAGTATATGGGTATTTTGCTCCTAACAGAATTCGAAGCCATAAACTCATTACACTTGGATGCGCGTTAAACGACTTTTTTTCGTTTTGAAAATCGCCTAGATGCAATGCCATATATTAGGATAATGGGTCGGAATGGGTAGAAATAGGGAATCAAGATGCCACTTTAAGGTCTGTGGACACTTTCTTTAATGTCATAATTGCTTCCAACTTCAATGAAGTTAGCCTATTGGGTTGTAAGACAATTCACTATCCACCATACAACAAAATCACTAAAATCAACATAGAAAATTTGTGAAATTTTTTTTTGGGCTTTTCTACAAAATTGTGTGATTGAGTGTAGGAATGTGAGGAGAGAAATGAGAGATTATATATATATACGTTTGATTTCCAGACCCTTCATAGAAATTCACGTTTCATAATCAAATACTGAGATGCATGAGCGTAATTAGTTGCATATGAAAATCGTTCTACGGAGATTAGAACCGTTCTTCGTCGTAATAGAAACCAAATTGTGCAAGCGATGTAGCTATCTCCCATGCACAATACCCTTTTACCTTTATGTGCACAAAATAGGTAAGGGTCTTCGATGTCGTGATCGAAGTTAGAAAGTGAGAAATATGGGTTGGGACAAGTGCTTGTGCGATGGTGATTATCCTCAACCCAAGAGCGGATGTCTCATGTCATAGTTCTTGTGCGAGAGAAAGTACAGAGAGAAAGAGAGCATTTGGAACTCGAAGAGGAGGCGGCGAGAGAGGCACGTGTCTCTAAGGCTCAAAGAGGACGAGGCGAGAGAAATGGCCTTTCTACCAGAGGCGACTTAGGGTTTATATATATGTGTGTGTGTGTGTGTGGGTAGGGTAGGGTAGGGTAGGAATACAGAATTTGATGAATATTATGTATTTCTACTCGATTTTTCGGAAGACCAAAAATTCTTCTGTTGGCCTCGGGTAGCCAATCAATATGGTCGGGTAGGGTCGGAATTTAGAACAACTCTCTCGTTAAGAAAAGAAGGGGGTTGTTGGTACAAACAAGATCCAAGTTCCTAGGAGGAAACCCTACTCTAACAATTCAATCATCTTAAGAGTATTCCAATAATAAATTGAATGTCAAAAGTGTCTTAGTTGAACATGAAAGCCAAATAAAATGCTAATTCACTAACAGAGGGTCAACTAGCATATTAGCAAGCCGGGGCAGCTACAATGTGTAAGACTATAATTCGTTATGTTGATTGTCAGGTTACGCAGCCACAATGAATTCTATTGTCTTAATTAAAATCTAAATCAAATTAAATTAGCTCCATTATCAAGGAGAGGAATCATACCTATAACGTGGTTTTGGGCATAACTTCTGCTCAGCTACCTTGGCTGCATGAAGCTTTGCTTTTTCTTTCTGATTCACCGGTTGTGGTTGTTGCTGGGGTACATCAGGTGTGACTATAGGTTCTAAAAATTGTCGAAAGACCTGAAGCAAACAAAAATAGATAGATATTATGGCTGATTTCAAGTAGAATAAATTTTTAAGTTCATCAATCACACACTGATTATTATAAAAATACCACGCACCTCCCAAAAAGTGTTCAAATCATATTCACAATCAACATATACAGCGGCTGCCAAAGATTCCACAATGTCCGCAAGAATTTTCGGTGCCTTCACATCTCCATCGTCCACCTTCGTATCATCTTCTTGCCGAACCGCGTCAGTAAAATTCCTAACCTGAAAACAGACCCAAAACCACCAAATCATGACCTATACACACTTGATATCTTTATAAATTTTGGTACCGTACTACCCCTAAGTTTTGTGAGAATGGAAAAGATACAAGTTTTTCGAGTTTGTTTATAATAAAAAAAAATTATAATAACCTTTTTTCGGTAAAAAAAAACTAGCTAAAAGTTAACAAAAAGTCATAATAAGAAATTTAATCTTTAAAATTTTAAAATTTTTGGAATGCAAAATACAATTCGCCCTAAATTTTTTTTATTATTATAAATGACTCCAAATATTTGTAATTTCATACGTTGTCATCTACAACGGCAAGATTACGGCGTCGGACATATGAATAGAGGCCGCGTCGGACGGCGACACGAGCTAACGTGTCGTTGTTGCTATTGTCACGGCGGAGGTCGGTGAGTTTGCCAGTGTCAATTTCAGGGTAGCTAAAGAACAAATACTTGGAAATTGCGAAACGCAAAACGGCGTCGCCGAAGAACTCGAGGCGTTCGTAAGATGCAGAATCGATGCAGGAAGAATGAGTTAAGGCCTCTTCTAAGAGTTTTTTGTTCTTAAATGTGTAACGCAGAAGTTTTTCAACTGCTCTAACTCTAACAGATGAATCCATGTCCATGTCCATGCACGCAACGCACGCACGCTTGATCAGATTCGTCTTCGTTGTAGCCGAATGGTGTGTCCTTGTTGGATTTGTTGC
The DNA here is from genome assembly GCA_023539305.1 of Ilex asprella. Classification (NCBI taxonomy): domain Eukaryota; kingdom Viridiplantae; phylum Streptophyta; class Magnoliopsida; order Aquifoliales; family Aquifoliaceae; genus Ilex; species Ilex asprella. The sequence continues at coordinate 2,251,930 of CM042197.1, forward strand.
TTAAAACCGAGGGTTTTGGAGAGAGAGAGAGAGAGGGAAAGGCTTAGTGCTTAAGGAAAGGAAAGGAAAGGAAAAGGAAAGGCTTGGAGTTGGAGCTGTCTAAATTCCACTTTGAAAAAAGAGTGTAATTTTTCTCTCACTAAAACACACCACATGACATGACCGTTCATTCCCAAAACTTATTCAGATTTCGAGAGAGGGACTGAATAAAAGAATATAGGAAAATTTTCAGTCACACCCCTCCTAATTTACTATATCTCTAAAGATATCTCTTCTATTATCAAAAATATCATTGACACCCCTTCTAATTTATATTTAAATATCACTAACACCCCTACCATTAAACTAACATTTCTAACAAAAAAATTAATAAAAAATACCAAAAATGCCCCTACATAAACCTCAAATAATTTTTCTACATAAAATTTTATTAAAATTCGAATCAATTAAAATTTATTTTTTTACATATTAAAATTTGAACTAATTAAAATTCGATTGAAGGTGAATAAATTTTATTTTTTTAACGTATTAAAATTCGAGCCTATTAAAATTTATTTTTTACATAATAAAATTTGAGTCGATTTGAACTCTACCCAAGTTGTTAGCACTGATTAAAATTCACTTTCGAATCAATTGAAATTTATATTTTTTTACTTATTAAAATTTGTGTCAATTAAAATTCGATTTATTAAATTTGAGTCCATTAAAATTTATATTTTTTATGTATTAAAATTTTAGTTAATTAAAATTCAATACGAGTTGATTAAAAGTTGATTTGAGTCGATTAACAATAATTTTTAATTGGCTCAAATAGAATTTTAATTAGCCCAAATTTTAATACGTAAAAAATATAATTTTTAATCGGCTCAAATTTTAATATGTAAAAAAATAAATTTTATTTAGCTTGAATCGAATTTTAATTCACTCGAATTTTAATACGTAAAAAAATTTAAAAAAAAAGGGTCTCATTAAAGATATGTTTATCTAGAGGGGGTCTCATTGAAAATATACTTATCTAGAAAGGGTGTGGATGAAGTTTGTCCTCAAATATATAATGAGCAATTTAATAAAATTGCATTATAGTTAATATTTTTAATCTGACAGGGGGTGTCACTAATAATTCAAAAAATAGAAGGAGTGTCTTTGAAAATATAATAAATTAGAGGAGGCGTGATTGAAATTTTTCCAAAAATATATGAGCGGCTTTATTCCAGTTATATTCAAATTTAAATATTTATTTTAGACCCTATGACTATAAATAGTCCAAGATTTAGATGAATGATACATTTAATACCATAAGAACTTTTTTAAATAAATTCACCTAATTGATAAGTTAAAATAGTATTTGTGTTAAATATATTTTTATCCTGACAAATTCACGTATAAATACTAAATATGGTTATGGATTGGACTAACTTAAAATTCTTGATAATTTTAATAATTGTACTATCATTCAATATTTCATCAAAACAGAATATTATATGAAATAAAAGTGAATTTATAATTTTTTAATATTTGAACCAAATAATTGATAAAGAAAATAAATTTTAGATTTATATTATTTTTTTCGAATGGATGACCATCAGATAGAGGGCATAAAGTCGCAATCCAACTCCATTTTGGCTAAAAAGCTTGCATTATATGTTCTTTAATGGTCCCACCTCCGTGATTCCCGCTCAAACTGAACTTTTTTCTACGTCGATTTAGGATTTGAATTCAACCCTTCATGCTTAAGGAATTGAAAAAGAGGATCTGAAACGGGCAATTGTTTTACAGCCAATTTTGCCCTAACAGTATCATATTTATTCTGCCATGTATACGATGATGCAAAACAGTACAAAGATTACCTAGATGGCACCTTTTTTTTTTTTTTTTTATAGTTCAACGACCAAGAGTGTTCAAACACATACATCTTAACTAATTCCCTCTCCGATCCGATAAAAGACAAACTATCTAAACCGAGACTAGGATATTCACTCAAAGGGTTGCCAAGAATAGTGACGTCTGAATTTACAATTCGACCATATTACCTATTGAGCTTCTACTCTTGTGATTTTCTTACACCAAGAATTTCCAATCGTTAAATGTAGGTTTTGGTGTCCACATTCAATTCCCCACACCAATTCCCTGAATTAAAACACCTAAAATTTGAAGGTTCAAGATAGCTTTCTTTTTTCAACAAAAGACTAAAGAACAAATAAATAAAAATTACGGTGGCAGCATATAATTAACACTAACAATGGCAAATAAATTCCAAGAAACACAGGTCAGTTCAGTTCACAAGCATATGATCAAATCCTCCCCCTGCCTGCAGAGCAACCCGAGGCCCTTGAACGTTGTGAAGCAATTGCTGCAGCCACCTCCTTGTCGTTGGATCCTCCTGAAAACATAAAGAACAGCATTTTTATATGGAATCCACCAAATCATTTACTAACAGGAGTCGATGCGCTGCTGAACATGTCAGATGTCATCAAGTTTATTTTCCCATTTATCACCCGACGCTGAGAGTAAGAAATTATCAGAGTCACCGCTTTGAATCTCACAGAGGATCCGTCATGTGAAAACATTTAAGTTTCCACAAATAAGTTCAATCCAGATGCTAGGTGAAACGAGATGATAACCTCATCTCATATACAGTGGTGATGGTTAATTAGGTCTCAGCAAGTCACAGACTTGGCTGTCCTCCACTAGCAAAAGAGTCGGTTTTCAAGCCACAGGGACCCCAAGTAGTGAATATCCTATATTCTTAACAGACATAGGTCAATGAATTTAAAAAAAAAAAAAACAGATATTCATCAAGAGAAATGGCAGTTCGCGTTAGAGTACTATATTAAAGCCATAGAAAGGGGTGAAGTGGGTGTAGCGTTCAATTTTTCTGCGAAATTCAGCATTCATTTATCTGAAAAGAAGTCTAGCAAGATCATGATTGCTTGCTTAATCCTCCCCCGTCAATATGTGCTGAACAAGGTATTCCAATAAGATCCTATACATATAAACCACCTCATAAGAAGACAACTACCAAACTGAAAGACCTCAACACTGGCAAACCCTTCTTGAAAGAACACTTAGTCCATGAACTGAACACCATATGTGTCTAATATCCTACTGCTGTCAAAGCTTAAAAGTCCACCATTTAACAAGAAAGAAAGCATACACAATCAAAGAACAGGAAACTCCATAGGGTTAGGGAAAAGAAATTAAGTACATAAATTTCAGCCAATTTTTGACTTATAATCTAGGGCTTTTATGATTGGATTTATTACTTACACGGAGGCAACTATTGAAGGTGGCATCTCTTAGCATGTCTGGAAGGCAACTTCTTAATGCATCACAAGCCCTGCATTGAGAAGGCCAAATAATGGATTTAGTAGATAGGTATATACACATACACACTGTGTTATTTTATTTTTTTTCCAATAAGACCAACCTGGGATTGTCTGATAACCGCAGGTAACAGCGAATAATATGTTTAAGTAGCCGTGATGAAGGTTGTTCCGCCAGTGAAGCAACCATATTCCCCAAAACTCGACCTACTGCAAAAAATCGCTCTGCAGTAGTACATATGTAATCCAAGCCAACATCATCCAACAGAATTTTTTGAACAATAAATGTGGCAACCTGCCAGTATAACTCCATTAGCCAGAATTTAAGTAAATTGTACACTAAACCAGAAGCAGAGAGCTTAATAAAAGGGAGAAACCAAAACATCAATATATTACATGAGATTGTAAGCCCAAATTGCAACCAAAAATTGAGGAAACCAACTCAAGAAGAGAAAGCCCCAGTTGCATGGATCCATCACTTTGATTGAGCCATCATAAAAGCGTATAAATGAGTGTATGTGCATGTGTGTGCCTAATTCACTGCTCACCTACTTGGCTCAACAATAAGATCCATCTATAGCCTGGGTATTACAACAAAGAAATACCAAAGGGAACAATGGACCCTAGGGTACTGTCTAAAGGCCTTTATTGAGACAATAGTTATAACCACATGAAAATAATGTTCCACCTAAAATCTCACCTGAAACACTGGCAACAAAGTAAGCTTCTACTTACTAAAAGCCATTGTTAGAGTTGAAGCACATATGCAAGTGCCCTTACCGACAATTAACTCTAAGATGACAAGGAAAATTATCAATGAATAGTTTACATATCTTGGTTAAAGGAACTTCAATACAAATTCTTTTCTTTTTTAGTTTTTTTTTTTGGGGAGGGGGGGGGATGGGTCCTTTATACTTTTAATATCAGATTTAGGCACGCCATTAAATACCAACAACAAAACATAAATCTGCAAGAGACAGAAACAGTGAATTCATTGCCATGTTTATAGGAAATAAGCATAAAAAAGTAACTGTTTTTGATAATTCACTGCCCATCTCCATTGTTCGCAGGCAGAGGGGAATTATTTCTGTTGAGAGAAGGAAGCTAATAACTTCTGTATCATCAACCTACAAAAAGAAAAGACAGTGATATGTTTCAATTGTGGAACCATGGACACTGATGAACAAGAGAGACCTCAGTACAACCAAATGCATCCACAGAATATCACATCATGGAAGGGGGAATTAGATAGAACTGCACAAGAGATGCAATATGTGAAAGGATATACTACCTGGGTGCGGCACATCAGAAAGATATATAAAAATAATAATAAATAAATAAACTATACACTAAAAGTAAAACCAAACAAACAGAGGTAATAGGCATCTGTAGCCTAGAGAATCTAATCAGCCTTCTGGTTTTTGGCTTGAAAATGCTATTCATCAGTGTCATTTTCTCATCCATTTCAGGCTCCTGCCTTCTCTTGTAGTTCTGGCTGGTATATCCTCTTGTAGTTTATAGTTGTACTGCTTTGGGTTTTCAACTACATATGTCACTTAAACCCCTCCCCCACCCCCCAAAAAAAAAAAAACTACGGCATTCATTAATTGAGGGTTTGAGAAAAAAATTAGAAAGGAAAAAGGAAAGATACGAATGTAAGCGACCCTGCACCTGGAACAGTCCCACGAATAGTTAATGACGTCTCCAATTTTTATCATCATTTTTTGTCCTATTATTACAATAATATACTGCAAATCAATACAAGCCCGACAACCATAAAAAGTAGAAAAGTCCAATAATGTATTTCATAGGAAACCAACGGTATGAAGTATAAGTTTCCAGAAGCAAGAACATGAAGGCTAAACAGATGTCAAATTTTAAGCAGTCGTTCAATGATATGCTTTACCATGGAAGTCAGGAGATGAAACCAGGAGACAAAATCATGCTAGTGCATATCATATTTTCTACGGAATGTTTTTAAGCAGCAAGTGATGAAAACAATGAAAGAAAGTTCAACGACTAAAAACTTCCCTGCATCAGTTGTTGAACATCTTGTATCTTGATGCACTTCTAGTACAGAATAAAGTATATCTGCTTTATTTCTTCTCCCAGATTTTACTAATTTATACTTTCTCTAAGAAAATCAGAAGCTGAGATGTAAATTTTTCATAGGAGTTGATAAAAAGAAAACTAAGAAATTGTCATTTACTAACTCAGAATCATCATACAGATATATTGTGGAGGACACTTTTTTATGCAAGTTCCAGATCAGTCAATTGAGTGCCTAAAAGTAACAAAGGAATCTTTCACAAGCTATTGATGCAAGAATTTCATTTAATTTAGATAGAGACATGAAATAGGTTTATTTTCCTATTTATTTCCGCTTTATCCCAAGATCACAAGCTGCGGATTAGAAAGTTCCTGTTTAATGTATGCAGCATATCATTACTGTGATGTTGATTAAGCAGATATACATTTCACACTACCAAAAAATAGGGAAAAGTAAGAATTTGAATGAATAAGAAAAATTTAGAAAAAGTGGAGAGAGAATAAAGTACCTTCACCAGGGCACCAATGACGCCCAGACTAGTAAGCCTCAGGTACTCAAAAGGCCTTGATTTGCTAGTTGTATTGAGAAAAGGATACAGATACAAAGGAATGTGAGCTGTAAAGAAGAAAAGATCGGTTAGAACATTTCCTTTAATTTTGAAAAGACTTCTGAAAATATATTCACAAAGATGCATGCAGAACTAGTCACAGCTAGAATAACCCATTGGCTTAAGTTTTTGAAGAATCAACAAACATTTGGGATTGGACAAGAGACAAATGCAAATAAAATCAAGTCTATATGCTACAAAGCATCATGACAATGTCTACAACAATTTCATATTTAATTTTAAGTCAAAAAAATTGACTTTCTAAATCTGAAGTTGCCAATACCTCTTTGACAACAATCTAAAGATGTTGGAAATGCAAAATCCAAATTCAATCAAAATCGAAGAAAATGTGAAACCAGCTTTAGAGCCTTAGTATTGCAATACACTCTAACTAAAAGCATGATTAGCCAGCAACATAAGAGAAAGAAAAAATATCTCATCCAAATTTATGCATCATCCTCTACAATTCATCACATCTATGCAGGGAACTATGAGAAGTGAGAACCATCAACCATTACCAGCCCTAGATTGGCAAAACACAAAATTTCCCTTTTAAAATGTGAATTTCCAAATTGCTGTATTTAACAAAGCCCTTATTTAACAACACATGAAAGAAGATTACCATTCAGGAACAACATTCTTGTGTCTGGATGGGAGGCTACACACTGTAAACAAGTGTAAGATAATATTGCATCAGAACAACTTCAAAACAAGGAAGACAAAAATAAACATCAGTTGACAAAACCAAGTACATCTGTTACATTCCAGGCAAGTATTTTCAGCTGCAAGGGAAAGGAAAGTAGAACAGCATCACCATCAGAGTCCAAAATCTAAAAACCAATGTGTATTTGAATAAAAGCACTCTATGACAATTTCGCTTGTGGTGTAAAGGGAAAAATCACAAAATAAAGTGCTTAGAAAATTCAGCTCTCTGCAAGAAAGGAATATAATGACACCCATAAGTAACACACCACTACTAATAAATTTTACCCTATCCAGCAACCAAGGATTACTTATAGCCTCCTCTTAATGCTTTGTTATGTCCAATTTCTGCTTTCCTTCATATTGCCTTTGAAAAGCTAGATACTCAAAAACATATATTTTGAGAGCCAATAGACTAACCACTGAAAGATTACAGAGACGACAAAGGAACAACCTACCGATGCTATAGGCAGAGATGATGACATCTTTCCAACAGTAAACGTGAATAATCTAATTATATGGTTTTGATCTAAGATGCATGGACAAGTAAATTTACACAGATACAATGAGACACAGACACGCGGATATGAATGTAGTTTTACGATTATATATCCTGTCATAGCAAGAGGTAGTCATTTGCCAACTTTTTAATCTTTGCTAATTACGTGTTAAAACATGTTTATTTTGTAATGGTGGACATGACTTAAAGATGTGTCTGACATGTCACCTAAGAAGTGACGGACATGTGTCCGAAACTAAAATTTTCCCCAATATTTATGGACATGGACAAAGAAGTGTGAAACACGTGTTCAAGAGTGTCTTAGAAGCATAGGTGTCCGACATGGATATATAATCTTTGTGAGGGTGTCCGTGCTTCTTAGGTTCTGATGCATATGGAGACAAATATTAATGAACCTGAAAATTACCCAACAACTTCCTGGAGGCTTCAACAATCAAGGTCAATCACTTAAAATCTGGGAATGTTGGATGTCACTATCATTCAAGCAAAAACAAAGTGTTTGTCAGTTGCAACCAGTCTTTATGACTCAGCTCCAAGTTATTTTCTCCTTCAGACAGCATCTCTTCGACCCAGCATTTTCATTAATTTAGATTAAAATACCACTTCTTCACACACACAGACCCATGCAGAAACCATGACACCAAGATGGTAGTACAATAACTCAAACTTGTCATGTTGGAATTGAACCTAAGAAACCCGTGAACAAATCCACATGAATAGGTGATGGTCATAGAAGACAATAACAAAAATGTACTTGCGCAACATTTTTTCCTTCTGAAGCAAGATTTTGTGGAAGCCTTCACTTCAACAATGTAGAGCTCGGTAAAACACAATAAATCAGAGCAATAAAACACATATCATAACCTACCTATTGGAACGGTGGACCCAAAACCACAAGTTTAAGAACTAACAATATTTTAAACTTTTTCCATCCACTCATTTCTTTTATACCTAACCGTTTTTCTATTTCCATCTTTTCAATTTACTTGCAAATTTGAAAGGTATCGTGACATACACAGTGCTCAAGCATTCCGATTTCTGAGAAATCAGCAGAATACTGAATTGTCAGTTCCCATAGATCATGAATTTTGCAATGGGTGAGCTGAGATGCTGAGCATCAGATTGCTGTTTTTTTCTATCCTTCTTGAGTATCAGCTATCCTCCTCATTGTGATTACAGGCTGTCTTCTTGAGGTATTTTCCCCCCGATTAGTAATGCTTAAATTTTAAGCAGCAGAGGGAAGGACAACAAAAATAAGTCTCTTTTAATTTGTTTCATTCTGGTTACACTACACTTATAACACAGGAAACCACCATTCCTTTAGAACCAGTCTTCATCATTCAATGGATACTAGATTTGTCCAAAAATTTAATGCACCTAACTTCCAACAAAGACAACTATACAATAATTAGTTCAAAGGAAAAATGAGTAAAATCAATTGGATAATAATATTTGACACGAGGCTCTAGATAGAAAACCAAAATTCTACCTGAAGAAGGGCAAGTGCATTGCAAACTCTGTTTGATTGCGCGGGAGTCAAATTTGGTGGTGACAAAACAGGATAGATAGAAACTATCTCCTGCAAGTAGTAAGAAGCACCTTCTATTACTAATAAAAACAAGTCAAAACAGCATAGAGAATCCGTCAATCAACTACAAACAAAAGAACCACAAAATTCTGTAAGGACCTATGATATCTCAAAGAAACTTAATGTAAATAATCGCTTTTTGGTGTTCACATTAAAGTTAAACCTCTATATTCACTCATCCTGTTTTGTCGATTCTTATTCAGGCATACCCTTTAACTTGTGACATCACAACTACATGAATCATCCAGAACCTGGCTTACGACAACTATGAGTTTGATAATAAAAGAGCAGTCAAGATACCTAATATCCTTCAGTGACATCAACTAAGAAAGGAATCAAGAAATTATTTGATATAATCAAGTAAAGTAGCTGGTGATTATGGAAGGAAACCAATGAAAAATGAAACCAAGGGAAGAAAAATAGGTGGTGCTGAGAACCAGGTGGAGGTTACCTGTAAGAGTGCAGCAATAGTGCCAAAGGAATTCCACAACAATGGAGCCAAATCCTGAAAGAGTTCTCTCTTCTAAAGATAAAAACACAAACAAACACAAGTATATTAGTCACATTTGAAAGATTGCAGCAATAGTACCAGAAGAATTCTACAGGGAAGGAGGCAAATCTTTCAATAATACCTTCTTCTAATAAAATAGGAGTAAAAGCAGATACAAAATTAGTAATCATACAACTCAGACATTATAAATCACTATGTGAAAACAAATGCACAAAACTGTCAGCAAAGATGTTAATTGTGCACTTGTAGGCATAGGCAGCCCTAACAGTTGCACCTGGCATGGAAGAGAACTTTCTTCTAAAAAACATCATGAAACCTCACAAATTAGTTATTGTGGTAAATAGAAATTGCTGACTTCTCATAGATAAACTGACTTCTCATAGATAAACTAAGTTGTTCAAGTGGCTCACTTCACTTGGTATTATGACATAATACATACAAAAAGAATAATCCTTAGAAACTTCTAGGTATGCATACCAGGGAATTACAAACAATGGGTTCTAAAATTTATGTGCACACATGCCAGTAAGAAACTTGAAAAATAAAGCATCAAACAATTATCTTCTGCTAGCTTACACTTAACCAACAAGTACAAAAGGACAAGTGATTTCAATTTCCATTAGTAATTGTTCCCTGATTTTGTAGAAACCAAACATAAGGTAATACACCAATATTAATCTATCAAACCGTTTGAAGAACAGAACAATTGAAGCTATAAACAGCCAAATTGACACTAAACTCTAAAGTCTTATCTTTCACAATTATCACATCTCCACAAAAAAAACGTATGAAATTCAAGCCCTGAAAGTAAAATTGAAAAATAAGGACCACTTAATATACAAAAGATCAATCATTCGAACAAAAGGTATATACCGATATGCGAAAAAGCCCAAGACTACACTTATATATATGATATACCTTGGAGAGTTCGAGAAGAGCGTTTTCTCGGAAATCGGGGTTGCTGAGATCGAGCACTAGCTGCTCGGCCGATTGTATTTTCCGATCCTTGTTCGCCTGAGTTCCGACAGGGTTCGCCGAAGCCCCTCCAAACGCAGCGCTCATCGAGAGCGATTGTGCTAAATTAGCCATCGCAGGCTCAATCGAATTTTCTCTCTCTTTCTCTTTCTCTTTCTCTTTCACCTTCCTTCACTTTCCGTCTCCGTCTCCGTCTCCCTCTCTCTCTCTCTCTCTCTCTGAATCAGATGCAGTTGCGAGTTTAATTCAACAGCTCTCCACTTCTAGCGTTAGAGTAACTCCTGTGCTCTCAATTCTCACTCAAACTCTTTGCATTCTATTTTCTCCTATTTTAGAGTTCGATTTGATTTAAATTTATTTTTTAAAAATAAAAAATATATATATTTATCTTTTCATCTCAGATATTTAAAATAAGAATAATCAAGATACTCTTATTGACTTATTGCATACTTTACAAAGAGTAAATTACACAAATAATCTCCAAACTATAATTCTTATAGTAATTAAGTACTTGAATTTTTATTGTTATCAATTATTCTCTTAAACGCATGACTAGGCATACTCACAAATTTCCGTTTGAAAATCTAAGACAACAAAAAGCTTAGTTACCACACTTAGAGAGTTTAAAAATTCAATTGATACTAAAAAAATCAGAGTTAATTGATACAATGATCCTATTATTACTAATTACTAATTAATTATAAGTAAATAAAATGAGTGAATCTCATTAAATTTATAATTATCAATATTTTTAATAATTATAATATCAAATTAATAAAATATATTCATCCTATATATTTATTCATAATTAAACAATAACATCACGTAATTGATAACACCGAGTCACCGATTATGTAATGGAGTAGTTTTCACTTCTACGGCTATTACAGCACATGCATTAACATTAGAGAATTCTAGAAGGTAAGAAATAAGTACGTCAAGTTTTTTTTACAATAGGTGTATATACAAATACATCAATCAACGGATCAAATTTTCACTAATTCTAAATTCGTATTTCAAAAATCCAATTCAAATCCAATAATACGGTAGTTTTTAATTTTGGTAGTCCATATCCCAAATCCAATAACTTAATTAACTAAATTTTAACAAATTATACCTGAATTTTAATTAATTTTTTTTAATATTTATATAAATAATTCGGATCGAATATAAACATCAACATCCGAATCTGTAAAATATAAGATATCAGACACTACCTTTCACATAACTATTAATATGCCATATCATTTGAATTCAAAATTTGATAAACCACACTATCAAATTAATTGAACCACGTTATCTCTTTCCAGCTTGCAATCCAAGTAATGCAAGTCAGCTCTGTTCTTTCCATTCTTCAATTCAAACTCTCCTCTGCATATCTGGGGAAGATCGATGGCGGATTTTCAACTAGATACAGCCATTTGTGGGATGCAACATGGCAACACAGATGCCTATAAGTCAATAGACTGAAAGATCCAAACCACGAAGACGCCTCTTAACTTCAATCCTCGATTTTGGTAGTTCTATAGGTGCACTTTCTCCGACGAGCATTGGCTACCAGTCTTCAGACAAGCATAGTAAGATAAGGAGGAATCAGAAAGGCCAACAACTCATACTCTCAAAATCCGGCTTAGTTTGTAGACCTGCAAAAATGGATGTTTTTTAGTCCCGAGTCACATGTCCATGTAATTCAAACTACATATAATTAGGAAAACCGTAACAGCACGTAGGAATTAGTAATTAAAACTTCTGGTTTTTTTTCAGAAGGAACTACTGAGAAACATAGTTCTATCAATGTGGAGCTGGACAAGATAAAATAAAATCACTCATTTCACTTTTTTTTATCTTTTTCCAGAGATGAGCTTTCCTTCGGATTCATTTCCTTATTAGATGAGCCATCAGCAAGGGAAAACTAGAGAAGCTCAAATTTTTAGGATTTCTAGGGCAGAGAATGGCCCATGTAGCATAAGGCCCCAGCATTGTACCAACCTGAGCACTCCTACTTGGCAGTGGCACTTCCAAGCAGTTTCGGAGACCATCAACTCTACGATAAAAACAATGTTAAATCAAGATGCCAGAAACTTAAATCACAAATTGTAGTATACAGAAAAAAATCAACTGAAGCAAGCTATGAGTTACCTTCTAGTAATGGTTCTTCGGATATATTGATCACGCCCAATTAATCCTTCACCGCCATACCTCTTTTCATCTGTATTCAGTGTGACCTGTGCCAATAACAAACGACTCCATTGAATTCAAGCTTATTATATGTGAGAGATGATGGATACTTTCTCCATATTCTTCTTTCCTTCATTTTGACTTTGGATAGTACGTCTTTTGTATTGAATATATGAACTCACTATTACAACTACAAACTGAACTCTACAAAATTTTATGCCCTTCCATGAGTATCCTACATTAATCCAATTAAGTCATTCTGCTCTATGACGTGTGTATAATATTGGTTTAAGTTCTACCGTGCCTATGTCCCATGAGGAGATCAACAACACAGGAGAATCTGGAGTTTCTCTTAAGTTACTTACAGAGGCTATACACTGCTCGGTGCAATGCTAAAAGCAGGCAATGAAACACAATTGTTGGTTCATGTCTGAAAAAAGTCATTTCATGCTAATGAAGCTGAAGGATCAAATTACCCAAACTTTTACAACCACTAAAACTACTAAAATCAGGAACAAATTTTAGAAATATTCTCAACTAGCAAGTTAAAAAATTTGTCAAGTTGTGCATGGATAACAGTTGCCCTTGTTCACTGGCTGGCTCTGATACAGTCTGTTTTACCAACAGGAGGCAGTTCTGGCTGTCACAGCCACCCAAGCCACAGTCAACTGTCAATTATTTGGTCTGCTTCTCCATTTGCATTTATAGTTTGAGCCCTTCGGGGCAAAGTTTTGTATCCACCTGATTGCATTTAGAAACAATTGTGACCTTAAAGTTCTAAAATCTAATAGTAACCATCCGTGATGCAAAACCATCGCGAGTTTTGCAATTATTGAAAACGTAAACACAGGGAAAATGCAGGCCAAGCAAATCAACCAAAGTCAAAACACCATAACCATCTACAGAAGGCAATGAGACAGCAGCAAAATGTCACTCACTTCATACTCTCCAGCCTCTTCTACACCTACACCATATCTTTCATATGAATTTGTTGGATGAAAGTTGAATATGAAGAGAAAGGGACCTCTCAAGTAAGATATCACCTGTACCAGAAGGGGAAAAATACACATCAATTTCTATCAAGTATACAATAAATGAACAATGTTGTCAACTGTTCACCAAGAATCAAGAAATAATAACTTAGATGACCTTGACTACAAAGACAAAGAAGTAAATATATGTGCATACATTATTTAAAATGTCTATTGACATTAGTTTTCAAATGCACATTCATTACTTGAGGCAATCATTAAAGCTCGGGCTGCCAAGAATGAGAAAACGGATTCGATTCAAAGACTAGTCACTCTGCAAATATCGCCCACGGATAGTTTGTATTTGGTCCACCCTTTCAACACTGCAACTAGATTACAAAAATGAGCCATTGCATAACTTGGGAACATAAGTAAATCACAATTTGATGTTATATAAACCACATGGATAACTACAAACAATCCCCACGTACTTTGGCCTGGCTTGGAATTTTCCTAAAGACCCCCCTCAACTTTATTTGCAATACTAAACCCCCTTAACTAAGGAGCAAATTCATGTCCTGTAGTAAAGATAAGGGTATGTGTGGTCTCAATGCTTTGATTGGTAGTCAAAATTTGTTTTCATGTTTTTATATTTCAAAAAAGTGACAAATATACTTCCAAATTGTTTCTTCTACAGATTTTTCGATCATTTTTCACCATCTTGCATAACTATTCTTCTCTACCATCCTTCTCCCCCTTTTCTCCCACCACCACCCTTAACAATCATAAACACCACAATCAAAGCGACTACATATCCACCATCCATCACCATCCTCAAACCTTTCATCCATCAGCAACATTAAAAGCGCCTCGAGACTTCTCATTTATCAGTTATCTCCGTCATCAGCACGACAGCACAACCAGGTGGCACCACCAACGAAGTCAACCCCACCTTAAATCAACAAACTTCCATCAAAACACTTTATATGCATCCCCCAGCACCACCGTAACGCCCATCAGCATCAACTCATCTACAACCATTAAGAACCACCACCAACATTCACAAATTCACTCTCTATTTTCTCTACCCAAATTTGAACTTATCTCTATAATCTTTGTGTTCGTACATGTATGATAATTGGACCTTTAACCCAAATGTATCATTTCTCCTCTGAGTGTTTCTTAAATCTCGAAAGGTAAAGTTATTTTGCTTGAATGGCTCTCTAGTTTCCAAGATAATCGTGTGGGCTTGCATGGGGTGGTAATTGTGGGTGGTGGTGATTGTTTGAGATGATACTTGTAATGTAAGAAAGGTGAAGATGAAAATGGTTTTTGTTCTAGGTGGGCGTTGATCATGGGTGGATCGTGGTGGTGAGATTGGTGTTGGTAGATGTTGACGAATGGAAAGGTGGTTTGGGTCGTGGGATATATAATGACAGTGGTCACTATTGTGAAGATAAAGAGATCGTTAGAGAGAAGTATAGATAGACAGAAAAAAGAGAGGGAACATAAAAAAAAACTTAATGAGCATATTGCAATGAAAATTAAGAGGAATAATGTCAACAATTTTGACATTTTCACATAAACCACAAAAAAAATGTGATAGATGCACTTTTGAAATTAGTACTGGGAGATTAATCATTACGAACTGATGTTAAAGGTATAGAGTGAAACCAAACCTAAATAGAGGGGTGTCTTTAGGAAACTGCAAATACTCTATGATGTTACCAACAAATTCCTATACAAACTGTTGCTGTGATTGACTGATTCTTTGCACCAATAATTCAATTAAAAAGGATTAAATGATAAATGCTTAATTTATGAGAGGCCTACTGTCTTCAAGGAAAATGGTATTGCCCGCCCCCCCCCCCCCGGGAGGGCGGGTAAGGATTTATTTTATTTCCTGAATGTAAAACATTTATATATATATATATATATCAGAGAGCAAGTTTACCATATTAGTGTCATTGACATGGTGAAGGTTGGGAATGCCTCTTGAAAGTACTTTATCATTTCTGTCCAAATCCATCATGTCCTGTAAGAAAAAGGAAACTGCGAGTTCAATTTGCTTGTGGGGTATCAGTCCAAGAACAAAGTGGTTGAATTTGCTTTATTGCAAATTTGCAGTCCACCAGAAAGTCTACGCTGTTTAATTACCAAAGAACTCATTTTTAAAGCCACTTAGAAGATGCATAGTTGCTGTCTTCCACGTTACAGATGTGATTTATGGAAACAAGAGCAGGGTCAACGGCGGCCGAAGTAATTAGAACTATATAGAGTACATTGACATGCTTGCAACATCTCCTAACAGAAAACATGTTTGCAAGGCAAATTCATACACTATAAATACTGAAGAGGCATTGCATTTTTCAACAGCTGCAAGCTTGAAATCCAGGTCACTTGCATTGAAAGGGAGCCCAAAGGTTATAAAAAGCACATTAGATTAATAACAAAATTACAAGACATGAAACTGTCACCTTATCGAAAGAAAACAAATCATTATGCACTCCATTTGCCATAAGATCCCAGCGACGGTTAGCATGTGCAAAAGAGAAATTGTTGCTTGACATTGGGAATTCTACCCTCTGGCACAAGAAAAATAGTTAATTGCTGTATCCAGACATTGATGGATACCAAAAGGAAAAGAGATCTCACATTTGGATGCCCAAATTCATTGCCCATGAAGTTGAGGTAAGCACAACCACCAATTGTAAATGTAATCAACCGGATCATCTTACTCAGGACAAACAAATCAGAGTCAGATTTGTAAGTGTAGGACCAATTTAATGTGAAATTTATAACTGGAAAAGAAGGTGAAGCAAGACAAAGAACAATACAAAGTGTGTGTATATCTGCCAAAATCTGCATGTCTTAAGACTGTCTTCCCAAATTTACATGAAACATATTTTTTCTTTCTGTTGGCCATTATAACAATTTATAAACAAATGTTTGACCAATTTAACTGTGAATTGAAGTTGTAGGAAAGAATCAAACTTCTACATAAACTTATTTGCAACAAACACTTGCTTAGTAATGCAACATTATGAGGGGCGCATCAGCAACTCTATGACAACCCAGTGGAGTCTATATCAGCAGCCGAGAAAGAAAACAAAAGATAAAGAGAACAAATTAAGCGGGAACCATGACCCTGAATTCAATATTCTATATGAAAAGGAATGCTACAGAACATACTTTATGCAATGAACAACCTCTAAGTAATGACTCCTTCATGATAGATGAGTGCCCCCTGGTTTCACCAAAGAGTATTTCAGCAAATGACCTCCCTCCAGATATGGACTGCCAAGCAACAGAATTATGATGAGATTAATCTATTGAAAAACTAAGCATATCCATTTAATTTTAAAAATGTACTGATCCACAAAATAAGAGATAACACTACCTGGTTATGATTTTCAGCATATAAAAGCATCTTATCTGCATTTTGCCTCCTGGCCATTAGGGTGCTTGCAATCTGGAAAAAGGGATGAAGAATTGATCAACTGTTAAATAGAATGATATGAACATAAAACCAATTTCCAATGAGGGAAGGATAAAATCACATGATAAGTGATGGCTGATGGGTAACAAGTGCAACCTTACTCATGCTCCATTCATTGTCAGGAACATTCTCAAGGAACTCCAACCACATTTCAGATGCAGAAAAACTGACGAAATAATCAAATCCCAATCCACCTTGAGAAGTTGGCTCACATAGTCCAGGATAAAGTGTTGCCTGAGCAATATATACAAGAACTCACTGTAACTACCAAAATAAACAAAGTACAGAACCAGATGATTTGATATCAGAGGACGATAGCCCCAAAGAGGGATCAGAGAGGGCAATTCCACAATTTTCATGTTCTCTTTAGAGTCGGAGACAAATTAAGAGTCTAGAGAAGAAACAAGTAAAATTGCCTAAAAGAAATAAGTACATTAAAAAATCAATGGGCCAATAAATAATGACACCCCTGACAAATGGAGTCATTATCCAGCTGCCCTTGGACACTTCTAAATTGACCCGGAGACCACAACTGGACATTTTTTTGGAGAAATAACTCATTTACCTTTCAAAATTCTTTCAAAATTGGTCAAATCTGGAAAACTTAAAAAGTGGCATACTGGCTTTTTAAAGGATTATTTGTATCAATATCATCTTTTCTGATGCCAGAAGGGTTCTGGTTAAAAATATTTTAGCGAGTCTCATATTGATATTGAAATGTCAATGGGTGACCGTAATATTGATACAAATGACAAAAAGTGTGGAGAGAGATACAAAGTGGACTTTCCCTCACGATTATATACTTGAATTATAAACACTACCTAGTGAGAGGGTAAATAGGTTAATTTCAATTTTAGCTTGAACAATCACCAATTTTAAACCTAATTCAACCACAATTAACAATTTCAAAGTTAATTGTTCATTAGCCATTAGAACCCTTTTTCAACAAGCACAACCCAAACTCGTCCTTCCCTCACGATTATATATGTAGATTATAAACACTACCTAGAGGGAGGGTAAATAGGTTAATTTCAATTTTAGCTTGAACAATTACTAGTTTTAAACCTAATTCAACTACAATTAACAATTTCAAAGTTAATTGTTCAATTAGCCATTAGCACCCCTTTTCAACAAGTACAACCCAAACCCGTCAATTGACATATTAACACTTAAATTCACCAAGATATATAAGTCTCATCAAATACAACAATCATCAAAACTACTTTTAGTGATTTGAAAGCTAAACAATCAAAACATCAAACACTTAGTGTGCGCGTGTGCATCAATTGCAAGTGTATAAACAAAAAAACAATCAAGAACACAAGTAATTGTTGATGTGGAAACCCTCATCGGGAAAAACCACAAGAAACCACTATAGGGTTCAATAAAACCTAATCCACTATTTCAAGGTCAATCTATAAATACTCGAATCTTATACCTCAATTAATACCATAGTTTGATACTCTTTTTCGTAGATCTCTCCACCAAAAGTTTCTCTTCGATATTATGGATAACTTCAATTGAACTCACCACCATGTGGATTGTATAGGCCCTAAACAATATTCTCTGCCAAGCATGGTTCAAGGTATCGGCCGAGTCGTATCCGACTCGGCCACTACCGTTACGATAACGATACCCGAAACGTAAAAATCACGAGATGAGCTAATATCGGCGATATCTCGACGGTATCTCGGTGGTATCGGCCCAACTCGGAGCTAAATCGGTTGGACTCGGCCGAAACGAACCGAGTCAGACATATTTGTGGATACACATTTTTTGTTCTTTTTTTATTTTTGTTTTTTTTTAAATTAGGTACTAGTAAGTTAAAAAAAATTCTAATAACATATATTTAAAGTTTAGTGTGTCCTTAAATAAAAACATTTAACCTAAATGATGATAACTATTTTCAGTAGCGTCCTTATAATTCATTTTTATTATGTTTAATATGTTAAATAATGTATTTTTAGAATATAATGCAAGAATGATGATATTTACATATTTTTAAAAATTTTCATGATTTTTTTTTAAAAATTGGGTCTTCTATCTAACGTTTTGAGCGTATCGACCGATACTACGCCGCGACGCCGCGACCGATGTGTCTCAGTGCCCTCCGAGTCGTTGACCGATACCGCGACTTTGAACCATGCTGCCAAGATGCCCAGAATGCATATTTTGTCAATAGGATTGTGGTTTATTTCCAATCAAGGTCGTTTTCTCCAATGTGTGAATTTGGAATAGAGTCTCAAGATGAATTTGCCTTTGGATTTAGGAATCTAAGGTTGCACAAGGATCTCTCAAGGTTTTGAAAGATATACCCTAGTTTGGAAAGACTCATTTTATTTATAAGCTCGGAATAGGATTTGTCTTGAAAACTAAATAAACACAAATTCGTAAACGACCGTTTGAGTAATAGAACGATGGTCAGAGGGCGGTAGCTGCTAGAATTAAAAAAGAATTCAAACCGTATCAGAAGAGCATGGACCGCTCGAGTGGCCTGACCCAGAAGGCAGTCTCTAGACTCTCTACTACCAAACTTGTTAGCCGTTCTAGATTTTATCCCTAAAAGCTTTCACCCAATAGGGATTTTTGGGCAGTGAGTCATAAGTTGGCAAGTTGGAATGTCAGGATATGCAGTTTCATTTTTGAGATTAGATTAGTCATTAATCACACCAACCATAGCCTAAATGGTAAGGTTAAGTAGCTGACTTCACCACAAAGATAAGACTAGGAGATTTGCTCGGTATCAAAGCAAAATACTCATCCGACAAGACGGTTTGATCATGCTAGTGTTCAAAGACCGCTTTAGTCTAAGGTAATTGAACAGAGGGCAATCTATACTGGTTTTTAAGCTTAAAACCAAGCAAAAAGCTTTATCTCTTGAATACTAAAGGATGTTACTTAAGTAGGATCCGATTATAAGTCATTCTATGTTTTCGAAACATAATAAAGGTTTAGAAAAAAATTCTTTGAAAATCACCTAGGAACCATAATCTGATTGTTTACCAATTCCATTTTAACCTAATCATCCTAAGTCTAAAAATTTAAACCAAGGGTTTTAATAAGTCTCTAAGGTAAATTACTTTTGTCCTAAGCTTGAAGGTGCATTTGGAGAATACTTGATGGGCTTGAAGAACAAACTTCTCCCTTCATTTTAACGCTTTTGGATCTTGAACTTTAAAGTACCATGACCATGGAATAGATTGAAAATTACAACAAGGCTTCACGAAATTAAACAATTAGGTACATATTCCTAACAAAGTGTGATAAAGAAAAAAAATATGACCTTATCTAAGATTTTTTTAAGGAAATAATCAGGCATATCAATCCTTTAAGACTAACCAACGAGTAGGCTGGGGATTCCAACTTCCGGAAAAAACTTGCAAGATATCTTGTCCACACTCATCAAGATGACTGTAGAACTTTATTGTTATTCCCTTAGGTATTTCTACAACACCACCAATTTTTTGGCCATGGAATGTTCACATAAACGACTAGATGTCATATCAGCAATGCTTATCTCACCAACCCATCATCTATGACTAGAGTTAAAATTATCTTGACAAATAATCTTTCTAGGATGATGGAAGCATAGAGAAAGGCTTGGTAGAAGATTAATCCCCAAAATAGAAGGTGTTCAAAAACATAAAATATCCCAAAGCATAATAACATTGTACAATTTCAATACCGTGAAGAAAGCATGTAAATAGATTACTCACATCTTCGGCAATTGTTATTATATTAGGATGAAGAGCATGTAATATCTCATTTGCCAAAATAAGATATAGCAATGCATCCTTGTCAACATATTGATTACAATACCTGCAATAAAAAAGTATTATCAGGTGCCATAAAATAAGAGGGTCATTATGTCAATTACAAAGCAAATATCTTTCCTTCTCCATGATTTCAACACATGGCCTTAGTCAAACTATATAAATTAGAAATCTATGATGATGTTTACCAGTTCACATTATCAACACAAACGGCGGACCAAAACTACACAAATGTGGTTACATTCTCTATTGTTATATAAGATACACATACAATCTTTAACGTGGGAAGACCAAGACTAGGGCAACCCACTTTGGTTAGAATTCTACATTGTTGTTGATCTCAAAAAAGGCTTTAACAGGAAAAATAGTATGCCATGACACAGCATGTAAAAGTGGTGGCTTATTAAATCATAATAGTTAAGTAATAGATGCCTTACTCCTCCATGTCACCAGTAAAAGTAGCAAAACCATTGTGTGTATACATCATTGACGAGAGAGAATGAAAATTGAAACCATCAATATGATACTCCACCACCCACCTGAAAAACATCATAGCATAACAATCCAGGAGAAAAATAAAAAAAAGTACTAAAACTAAATGATAGGGTTAATTTTTTTATATATATAGAAAAAAGAACCATCAAGCAAATGAAACTTTGCAAATTTAAACCATGGAAGATTAATTACACATCTAGTTTACCAATTCAAATTTGAAAGAAGAAAATGCAGCACATCATGGTCTCCATAATTGAACATTCTCGTACCCCAAAATTTGTGATGTCCTCGTTTACCTATTCATCCATAAAGAGTTGAATCATGTCGTGAGTCTGCAAGAAGAATGTATACCCTGTCCAGTTCTTTCAATATGCATTACATTTAGATCCAAATTCATCCATGCATATGCATACAATAGCTTATAGCTTGTACATACATCCATGCATGAATTTGAGGTACGAAGGACAGGGAGGATGAAAAAATGCCGAGACCGGTTGGTTTGATAATCAGCCCCCCCCCCATAGGTAGTATTGTGTGCTCCACATATATAATCGTGATAGAATATCCACATCGTTTCTCCTCCTCTCGGAACAACACAATAGATGATAATTTTTTATAAAGATTTCAAAAGTTCTACAATTACACGAATGTAAATGCAATTTAAGATTTTGAATACCACAAAGTATCCCCAGAAAAAAATAAAAAAATTATTTCAGCAGCAAATACAACTTTGTAATATATTCCGAGTAAGAGGTACAGAGAACTAGATTCACAAGTCCACGATTCCAGGCAGAAGACTTTGATGTTTCTACTTCTAAAGAAGTTAGTTATATTTAACATGGTAAACTTAAAAAAGATCTCATAGTTTACCGGAATTTCCCTCAGCCAAGGAACATTTAATGCAGTTGTGATTATAAAGCAAGAGAATGATTAATGAACAAGACATGAAAAAATTGTGATGTGAGGAGAAAGAAACTTCCATTGCCAGATAGTTCAAATTAAAAGATCTATCCATGACCCTGCTAGCTGAAACTGTGCACACTTCTTTCTTTCAAGTAATTTAATTAACATTGTGATGCCATTGAGCAACAAATACAACACAACTCAGAAAACCTCATCTCAAAGCTTGGACATCATAGACAAGTCCAACAATACTTCAGATAAAAATCACTCAAGAAACATAGATGAGTAGAGACAAAGATCCTGCTTACATGATGTATGAACATATGACATCGCACAAGCAAGTGGCCAGGGTGAGGAGAGAATGATAAGGAGCAACTGAAAAGCTAATCCTAGGTGCATCCTAGAAAAAAAATACTTGAACACATTTTACCAGTATGAAAGTAGCAATCGTTTGATCCATCAAAACGTGATAATCCAACCATCTCATCTGCTGCTGCGTAGGAATGGACAATGTCTAAGAAGACCAGCAGTCCTAGTCCTGCATGTAGAAGGGCAAGTAACAATGAGGAAATATGTGTAGAAACAAGTGCAATAACAATAGCTGTTCACAGTCGCGAAGTAGGACAAAGAATTATTGAAAGTAGAGAATCAAAGCCAAAAAGTAGGTCCCCTGGGACTCGCTCATAATGATGGGGTATATTAATCTACATACATAACCACAGCACATATCATACCTATGTGGGTCGGCAAAAATGGTCAAAATTTACTACCCCCAACCTCAAAGATGTTTGTAGACAGTATAATTTAAATTTCACCAAAACCATGGACATAATTTTTGGAATTCTCTCTGCCAAGTAATGCCTCTAGTAAAAAGTAACCAGCATCCATGGATTTCAAAATCTGGTTTCTTTCTTTCCCATCCATTGTGCTTTATCTAAAAGTTTCATTATCCTTGTCATTATTTCCTTCAGTTCGTAATATAATTTGAGTGGAGAAAAATCATGAATTGTCACAAAAGGTAAAAACACTTCAGCAGAAGGCCAACTCAATAAAAAAATGAATTTCAAAGCAGAAGTCTCGATTATTGTGGCCACTAGCAGCTGTGGCCCCAAAAACTTTCTTTTAATAAGAGCATTAAAATAACACTACTCATTCATTTGCAACATCCAATATCATCCTTCTCATAGCTCATATGCATCAATTTTAATGCCACTGATAGAATTTCATTCAGAGAGACAGATACCTGGTTTACTTAACCAGAATATAACCTCAACATGATATCTTGAAAGCACATCACAGATCCTAATCTGGATCCAGAGGAGCTCACAATTTTTAATACATATATAAGAAAACTAGTTTGTGAAGTGGTATTCTTAAATAGGAGTTTCATTAATTGATCACAAAACAACACATTTCGAGACAAGTTTAATGTCATGCTCCCACCAAGTCTTATTGTCACTTTCTTACTGGATACTAATTTGGACTTTGGAGATAAGTGTTCAGATCTGCCAACTATGCCTGAAATGTTCCATCTGGCAATATATTTCTGTATCTAGCAACTATATTTGCTAGATGCAGCACATCATGGTCCCCAAAAAAAGTATAGTTTTTCTATAATCACATGTTTGCAAGTACAAAATATGGAGACCATGATGTGCTGTATTTTCAAATGAAGCACATCATGGTCTGTAGTACAAATGAAAATGCAGCACATCACATGTTTTCTGTATTTAATTTCTGTATCTAGCAACTATAGTTGCTAGATGCAGCACATCATGGTCCCCAAAAAAGGTATAGTTTTTCTATAATCACATGCTTGCAAGTACAAAATATAAGAATTAATAGAAGTTACTCAATCACTTGCATGGCAGAAAGACAAATCAATGTTGTTTAAATATCAGATAAAAAATTCCAATGATAACCATGTGCTTCATCAACCAAGAGCTTGAAGTCATCGGGGGTGCCATATCGGCTGCTAACAGCATAGAAATTGGTCACCTGCATAAGCATTGACGATTTAAATTCATAAACATATATTATATACCTTCTTAAGTTGAGCTGTGGGCTGGAAATGGGAAGAAAAAAGACGTGCTGGCAATCACATGAAAATAGAACCCCAAAACAGATTGTGTACTATACTACTTGATGTGACAGCATAGACTTGTGCCTAAACACACTCAAGATGGATTAGGAAACAGAATGTACATCAGGCTAACAAACAAGACGAATTTAACAACATTCCCCAATGGTTTAAAGAGGTAGTATCTACAACCCAGGGGAAGGTATGGCCAATATTTAGGTTTGAGGGAAGTGAGATACTGTTCTCCCTAGTTATCTAACTACCACTAGGAATTTTCTAGTGCACTGCAGAACAAATGAAAATATGTAGATGTGAATCATGTGAAAGAGAAGTTCCGCTATGTTTCTCCAACTAAATCGTAAAGTGCTTCTGGTAATTATTGTTGTCATATTAGTGCATGTTTGTGATGTTTTTTTTATAGTGTCGGTAGTGTGCCCACTCACAGCAGAATATTATTGTAAAGCTTCCCATTTCTAATTCTTCTTTATTTACAATTTTTTTACCCCTAAAAAGTTTCCATCAAGGTGTACTAGAGAAAGGCAAACCAAATTAAATGCAGAGATAACAACAATAGCTCTTACTGCCAGCTTCCACTTTCAAGATTAACAATTATATTTGCTATTGCTCCTTTTACTCTCTCCTCAAACTGGTTTGTACAAATGCCATTTCCCTTAAAAAGGATGCTTTCAATTGTCAGTTTCAAAAAACAAGTGTACTTGCATTGCTGGAACTTTATAAAATAGAGATTTGACATCAATCAATTTTAGATATTGAGAGAAAAAGAGGATGAAAAAGGAATTAAATGTCAACTCACTCTATAACCAACAGTGAAATAATCTTTGTGCTCAACAACTCCAATCAACTGGATTGCATTGTATCCAGCATCTTTTACATGTGGGAGGACCTAAAATGACAAGGAGAAAGTACAATTATTGTTATTGCTCATATAAAAGGGGGATAAAAAAGAAAAGAAGGAAGAAAGAAAGAAAGAGGAAGAAATATATAGATCAAGTAAATATAAACATAAAACGACACAGAAGTGAAAGTATGCAGCAACAAATGGAGGAGTTACCTTTTTAGTAAAATCAGTGAAAGAGGCAATTTTTGGATCCTGTCCACTAATTCCAACATGGCATTCATATATACGCAAAGACTTTGGCACTTTTGGATGCTTGTGTTTCCATTTGTATGCACACTCGGGAGGTGGTTCCCAATGGACTGCAAAAGCTTGCATTCCATCTGCATCTGTATATAAAAATCAGAGGTCAGAGAGGCAAACACATTGGAAGATTCAAATGTGAGCCAAATGATATGCAGAAAATAAACTAAACAACAAGAGGAAAACCAGAGTGGTAGACAAGTCAACCAAACAAGTTCCTGATACAGTTACAAAGCACCTTAGGCAAGAGTCCATATGGGGTTTTTCAGTGTTCAACAAGAAGAAAATACTTGCAGATTTCCACTACGCCTTATTTTGGTGAAAGTTATTCTAATGAAAGTTCAAACCATGTAGCATAAAGTGTCTGGTTTAGATAATTTTTTGCCAATGCGTAAGAACAAGTGGAGTAGCCTAATTACAAGCACATATGGAATGATGTTTTATCGCAAGAAAATGGGAAGCAGTGAAAAAAATGAAAAGAGATTGGAACACAATTTAAAGGATTAGGAAGAACTAAGTAGTTATGTGCCATTCAATTACAACTAGATAATGAGTAAATCAGAAGCTGAACACTAAGTCTGAATTCTGAAATTACAATGCCAAATGTTCTGCCAATACTTTCTTTCGTTTTATCATTTATGAACACTTTTCGTTTCGTTCGAATTGATTATTTGACTCCCCAACCACCCTCCACAAAAGTTAAACTAACAAATAGTACCAATTGGTAAAACAATAGAATAGGAAGACAGGGTTTTACTAAATAAAAATGGTAAAGCAACCAATAATTTCCACGGGGCAACACTAGGTTACCTGGAAGCACATAAGTAGCCCAGGCAGGAACCCGCTCCAAAGGCCCATCAGGAGTGTTTAAATACACTCTGAATTTGCTTCCATGAGGAATGCCAGGTGTATACTTT
Source organism: Ilex asprella (assembly GCA_023539305.1). Taxonomy (NCBI): domain Eukaryota; kingdom Viridiplantae; phylum Streptophyta; class Magnoliopsida; order Aquifoliales; family Aquifoliaceae; genus Ilex; species Ilex asprella. Next base: position 2,278,181 of record CM042197.1, read on the forward strand.
TTTAACCATGCTTTCCTTCCTTTGCGAGTCTCCAACCAGTATGCAATAGGTGGCTTCTTAGCACGAAATTTCTCCCGCCATACAGGATCAACCACAATATTAAAGATGTCATAATTTTTTCCATTATCAATCACATCGAAAGGTGGTAAGTTGCTTGGCAGATCATCCTTATGCTGCTCTTTCCATGCTCTGTATCTCGTTTCCGCGTCCGGTATGTCTTCCAATTCCTCTTCCGTTTGAGGCCCATTAGGCCCAAATATTTGCTCGTACAACTTAGCAGCTATTTCAAAACGTGATTTTATATAGCGGTCTTCCCCAGGTTCCCAATACTCATCATTTGCTTTCTTGAAGATCTCCTCAATGGTAACACCACTGTCCCCTTTATCGTAATCATCTACATAATTGTACTGTTGAAAATAGAGTCTATCTGGTTCTTCTCCCTCCCTCAATTTATCTTCAAGAATGACAAACCAGTACCCATAATCATCATGACCAAAATGACCCTCTCTTGCACAATTTTCTGTTGGCGACCACCCATTGAAATCACCTACCAGTGCACAATAGCGAGCACCTGACATTCACATGTAACAAACAGAATATATAGCGATATAGAAGGTGAGAGTTGGCTTTTGGGGGACAGATGATAAGATGATGGCAATGTTGAATGCTTCAAGCTCTAGGCATACTTTAAAACTCAAGAATAATAACAACTAGTGAAACAAAATTCAGAATTCAAAGCAGCTATCAGAGGAATAATAAGCCAAACAATACGACTCTAGAAATACAAAACCATTGAATTATTACAAAGTTCATTTTGTTATAAGCCAAATAGTTTACAATCATTTATCAGATCCTTATTCATCATATAAAAACTTCCTGAAAAGTTAGGGCTGTCAGTTTTTTTGTTAATTCAGTCATATTTTTTTTTCTTTCAAACCAGGTAAAATTAACAACTTAAGAAAAGCACATACATATAAAAACCTATAATCAACATAGATGTATTATGTCAAACCTGGAGCCCATTCCATGTAATCCATCCGATGTTGCACATTGCGGTGTATACCCAATATTTCAAATCTACAACAGGATAAACAATTACTTAGTACAAACCTTAAGAACCCAAACATTTCACATGGACAGTTTCACCAACACATAGTAGACGTTCTCTGATTCCCCACTTGAAAACGTTTCACACGGGCAGTTTCACAAACACATAGTAGACGTATCTTTTACACTTGAAAATAGAGAGAGGGTGAACAAGTTTAGTAAAACTAACCCAGAAGCCATCTCCTGCAGATTAAGGTGGCGATTGAAAATTTCATCTGTCAGGTCCTTCAACGATTTATACCTGGAAATCATTAGACAGAAACATGAAAAAAAGAGCCATCTTCAAATCCTCTTTGCAGTTTAGAAATAATATACCAATAATCCAATACGTAGAGACTTTGAAAAGACATACAAATTGGAGTATAGGTAGTTGATTACCTTTCGCGGAGGAACTGAGCGAAGGCTTTATGGGTTATGTCGTGCTTGGTTAAGAACCCAACAGGATCGATTCCTTTCTCGGCGTCGGACTGACTTTTCTTGCTCTTCGACTGCCGCTTTTGTTGGAGTGCTCTTGGCTGTGGCTGTGGCTGTGGCTGTGGCTGTGGCTGTGGCTGTTCGGTGGCCGAACACCTCCATTTGTTCTTTCTGGAAGAAAAGACGAGTCGTTGGCGAGTTCTAATTTTGTTGTGAGATTTATGGTTGAAAGGAGAGTTGTTTGGGGGCAGAGAAATTTCAGTGGGGAGTGTCAGTAGAGACATTGCCAGGTAAATGATGCTGGAGACGGAGAGAGCGAAAGAGAAGGTTTTAGACAAGCGAGTAGGGGTGTTCATCTTCCTCCGGGAAATATATTCTTTCGCATTTCTACTCGATACTTTGCGAAAAAAAATTTTCTTTGCCTATCCTACTCGACAACTTTAGTATTCTTACCCGCCTTTCTACCCGATTAATTGGGTAGAAAGTCGGATAAATACTTTTATAACTATTAATTTTTAGATCATTTTAATAATTTAATTAAATAACATCCACCAATTTAACAACACAATAAATCAATAACATTAAAATAAAAAACAACTACAACAACAATTATAATAAAACACAAGAAAGTATAAACATCAATCCACCATAATTATTCCACAAATATAACAACAATTAATTTAAGTTTAAACAATATGAAATACAAAATTAATGCGGGTAGGGTAGGGTAGGAATGCAGAAATAAATGGCTCTTCCGCATTCCTACCCGATTTAATCTGAAGAACAAAAACTATTTCGCATTCCTACCCAATTTTTGCGACTAGCCGATTTTTAGGGTAGGGTAGGATCGGGTAGGGTAGGAACTTGCGGTCAATCGGAAATTTGAACACCCCTACAAGCGAGGCGGGTACTAAGTTTTTTCAAGCGGGGGAGGGTGTGAGCCGAGCGGAGTGCTCAAATCAATAATTTGATTAATTTTTTTTTTATAAAGATAAGTTATTTACGTTAAAATTAAAATATTTTTTAGAATAATATTACATCTATATAAT
>CM042197.1:2281150-2294533 GCA_023539305.1 Ilex asprella
GAATAATATTACATCTATATAATAAAATAAAAATATATTTAGATTTTATTCTAATAACCTTAAAAATTAGATTTAAAAATAAGATTTATAATTAAAATCATAAATTTCACTGTCCGTCTTAGTATTTATTAAAATTTATTATTTATTCAATAATTAAAATTTTTAAATTTAATATCTAAATTTATTTAATATTATTTTATTTTTTATAAATAAATTTTTATAATTTAACTTAAAAAATTATCAACATTTAAATTCACGTGCGACAACTTTTACTCGTAACAAATGACTTCTTTATTGAGTTTAGAACTCAGATATATCAAAAAAAATAATAAAAATTGCCCTATAACTAAATAGTAAATTATTACGTAACAAGGTCGGCCCATTGGCTAGGCCATTTAAGTCCCCCTCAAATTTTAAGGGCCCTAATTTGATGGGTGATTTAGAATTTGATACAATTTTTTAGATTTATTTAAGTAAAAATATAACACAAAATTTTATTTAAGTTAAAATGTATATTTTAAAAAAATGACAATATTGTCATTCAGTAAATAGCTGATTGGTTGAAACTCTTTGTATTACTTCCATATATTTTAGCCACGATCAAATAATAAAAAGTAAAATATAGACATATTTTCTCTAACAGTTTCTCTCTCTCCCTATTTTCTCTTACTCTATTTATATTAATATTACAACAACACAATTACATTAATTATAGTTACACTCATTAAAAAATAGTTACACCCATTAAAAAAATAGTTATACCCTTTAAAAAACAGTTACACCCATTAAAAAAACAGTTACATCAATTAAAAAAATAGTTACACCCAGTAAAAAAACAAAGAAGTTATTTTTTTCCTATATCCCAACAACGAACAATACATAATATTTAACAAAACATCTTCACCAATTCTTTTTTTTTGGGGGGGGAATTCAATATTTATTCACATATAAACTGTGACATTCTAATCAAATCTCATTGTTGTAGAATCATGTTACTAAAGAAAAATGTTTTGATCATTAATACCTCTATTTTACCTCTCATTACTATTGTTAATCTTTACATATTTGTTTTCTTAATTAATTACCAATAGTGGCTGCATAATTTTAAGGGAGGTGTTTAGGTAAAGAAAAAATTTTAATTCCTTTGAATTTTATACCTAAACACAACAAATTTTATAAAAATAATACTTAATAAAATAAACAATTTATCCATATACTTTTACTCAAATAAGTCTAAAAAATTGTAATCACGAAAAAAAAACCTTTAATCTTTGGCCTCAACTTTAAAAGCAGTGAGAATGGAGGGTTAGTCATATTTAAGACTTAAAAGTCAAATAAAGTTTTTAAGTTGACTTTTTTGTCCCATAAGGCCTAAAATATGAACCGACCCCCAAAAATTTCATTTATTTTTATGCACTTAATTTATACAATACAATGGATTGGAGGTAGGACTAATAATCAAGTCAAAGTTTGCGAACTCAAACCGAACCTGTTGAGCTCGTTTATGAGCTTTAAAAATTATTTAAACTTGGCTCGTTTAAAAAATGAGCCGAGTCCAAACCAAGCCCAAAATTAATCAAACCCAAATCAAGTCCAAGTAACTCGGTTCGATTATCTGCCCTAGTTGGAGACCTCATACTAATTCTTCATCCTAACATGGATGAATTCAAGACATCTGATTTGAGTATACCAAGGTCAACTGGCATATTGAGCCCCGCCCCTCTCAATTACCTTCTGGGATCCATGGAGAAATTCTTGGGGTGATGAAAAAAAGAAAACAGCAAGAAGAAAGAGAGAGAATTACATGAATATACAAAGTCAAAACATATCAGATGAGAGGTGTATGCCTCATAAGGATCTAACAGTTTAAGAATTACATGAATATACAGTCTAATCGTGAACAAGCAAGAGCTGGATGAATGAAGATTACTACTTTATTGTTTCTTCGGATACTCTCTTGGTCCAAATATGGTTGATCCAACTCTCACATTGCTACTGCCCATTTCAATCTGCAAAGGCATCAGAAAAGTGCCATTTAGGGTCAGAGTATTTATCTGTGAATGTTCTTGCGTCGCAAATTATTTAATTCAGTTATTGGGCCTGCTGGAAAATAAAATCAAACCCAAAGCTCATTGCATGGAGCAAGAAAAATCATTACTTTCTCTAAACGAAACACAAATCCTTCTAGATGAAGGAACCCGAAAGTCATTATCCAGAACACAAGCTGACTGTAAATGCTTATATCAGTTTCAAGCACTATTTGGATAATGCAACAAGGTATCATCAGGAAATTTCCTGTGTACAGACTCATTTCTCGAATTGTAATTGCAATCAAAGCAAGCAACGGTTCAAGTGTAACCTGAAGTCACAAGGATAGGAAGCAGGAATGCCACAATGACATTAAAGCACAGTAAAAAAAGATTTATTGGAATGATGAGCAGAGTGAATATCTTGAATCAAGATTAAAGCTAATGGGAATTATCATTCCAAAGGTGTTTATAGATGCATGTGTAGTCTGTAGACTCATTGCCTGATCTGATTTCCTTAGAAAACAAATAATGCCTTTACATGCCTACTCTTGCGAGAGAAAGAAATACCATAACAAGATTGAAGCACATCATTAAAGACAAAAAGATAATGAAGTAAATAGGATCTAGTTAGAGCCTTGGTAGAACTTAGGCAGTTCCAAGTAACCGGATCGTGTGCTATCACACTTCAGACAGCATATGTATGTATTTTGCAAAGATCAAAGTACAGTGGTGTACATCACATATACTAAAAAGCAACTACTTTCAATATTCAAGGACAGCACAGCAATAAAAAAAATTAGAAGATAAATATATGGAATTATGTTACTGCAAGTAAAGGAAAGTGGAATCCTTACCGCCAGCTCAAAGTCACCAGACATGCCCATTGAAAGCTCACATTGGTCCACTGCCATTCCAAGTGCCTTGCAAGCCTCAGCTCTACAGTTCAATAACACCTAATGCATTGCAACAAAAACTGATGCATGAGAAACTTAGACAACCGACGGATACAGAGACACAGTAGATTTTAGTAATGGGGCCATGAAGGCGTATTGTGAAATGACTCGGATGCTAATATGCACAGCACACAACTTGTCCATATTCTATAGAGCGACAAATTAAATCAACCACCAAGTCAGGTTTTATTTATCATAACAACCACATTGGACTAGTATTAAAAAAAAATCAACCATGCGTATTAGTCCTTCGGTTAAGAGGAAAAAGATATAAGGTCATGAATTATAATTCCACAATCACTAATATCCTTATTTTGACCCCAAAAGAAATAGCATGTCATTCTATAAGCAATGAAATGAAACCTTTTCAAATCCTCAGAGAGAAAAAAAAAATGAAATTGTGGAATCATTTGTGCTGTCCGGCCACTTCCCAAAATAGGTATGGAATGATCACCTTGAAGTTCTCTGGAGTTGATGTATAGTCTGGCATCCCTATTGTCATTAAGCCAGAGAACTCAAGATTTGGGCAGCCCAGTTTAACATGTTTCACGAGGTCTACACACGCTGATGGATCAACACCAGATTTTGCTGGAAAAAACAATAAATTAAAGGGTCAACCAGTACCCTTTTTTGTGAGGTAAAAATATAACAGCAACCTTTGGCTTTGCATTAACCAGGAGCCAATAACAACACACACAATGATATTGTTTTGTACAAGCATGATGGCCGAGGTGACCATGCAAGCATCAACATATGCACATAAATAATAAGACAGCACACAATATTTTTATTTGACAAGATTGAAAGGTGCTCCCATGGGTGATCAATGATGTAATACGGATGTACTAATATGTTATCTCATCCAAAGAGGAAATCTATCCTGACAAAAAAAAAACGAGGAAGTCTATCTGGAAATAAGGTTTCTTGAGAACTGGGAAGAAAACATTAGCAATGTGTTGTGATTTCTTGTTGTTGCATTTGAAACCACGTAACCTTGTTGATTAAGGGACACTTGAAGCAACTAATACCACTGACCTCATCCACCAGCCCCACTACTATCTCCCCTGGAAGTTTTTTAGCAAAAGATGCGAAGTACTAAATTCTACTTACATTCCTCTCCACTGGTATTCACTTGGACCAGGACCTTCAAAGGCTTTCTTCCAATGCTTGAAACTGCACGATCCAGATGATTTGCAATCTGTGTTTCACATAAGTTGTAAGAACATGTCATCACATGGGGTGATGCACCTCAATAATCTGTTAGCAAATAGTAGGTCTTCATCTACGGTACTAGTTACTAATCTTGAAATCTGAAGCCCATTCAGGTTTGAGCAAGAACACGTCATGAATGAAGCAACAAAACATGTGAAAAGGGTTCTAAAACACATTAACTCATAATAGCAATGATATGAATGCAGCAATTAGTTTAGCAGAATCAGAAGCACTAATCAACAATGAAAGAAAGAGAAGTTATAACTCTCCCCAGTTAGCATTTGATGGATTATGTAATTACCTTCTCATTATCTACACCCTCAACCATGGCAAGATTTGGAACAGCAGCTGCACGTATAACAATAAAGCCTTAACATAAACCATAAACCTCCATCATATCACAAAAAGGCAAAGTATGCGTCATAACAATCATCAAGACCATAGGAGAATTTTTCATATAGCATTCTGCCCCCACACCCATCTACCCCAACACACTGAGACACTCAGAATGAATACTTTAGGATTTCAGAAGAATTCAGAGGTCAGGAGCCCAGTAAGATGATACAAGATTCACTGGAAAACATTCAATAAGTACTTCCTGACTAAGAGAAATAACATACATCAAGAATTTCAGAACAACTTTGGAGGGTAATTTACGAGTTCTATAATAATAATAGGGCTAAATTACGAATTAATGGCAATATTTCGAAAATGAGACCTATGAGACCACATCATGACTTGTCAATAGAATCAGAAGTGAACTATACAAAAGAACCTAATTGAATCATACCCAGAAGTGATTTCACTTTATTGCTCTGCAAATGCCCAATAAAATGCCACTCAATGTCCTCAGGAAGCTGCAAGTATTCACAAAAACCAAACATTTAGCTCGTATTTTCACAAGAAGAACGAAGGGACAAAAAGAATTGCACATTACACACTTCAAATCCAGAAAGAGGGGACCTGAGGCGCTTTGTCGACGAACTCTTGGACGTAATTCTCGCCGAAACATCGGTGACCGGCGTCGTAGACTTGGCGGATGAGAGAGATGGGCTTCGTCTTGCTGACTGCCACCAACCTGACGTCATCGGCCCGGCGGCCAGACCTCTCGGCCGCCTGCCTGACTCGGTGGAACACCGCCCGCAGTGCCGTCACTGCTGCACCGTCTATCGCCGGAGCAGCCATCCAATCGGAGTTGTGCGTGCGTGTGTGATTCCCACTCACATCACTATCTTCACGGCTTTTCTAATGAACAGTGAACACAAAATTTGGACTGTGAGGTTGGGAACGGTAGCCACGGTCATGCCGTTACGTGGTCCAGTTATTTTCAGTTTTTTTTTTTTTAATTACGGGGCCAGTTTAATCGACTAATTCCTTTTTTAATCTAATTAAATACACAAATACTCAAAATATCATAAGAAATAAAACCTTGACCCGAACGTGAATTCGAATTCGAATCTGATTAATCGAATATAAATTAATATTTTTTTATTAATAATTAAAATTCGATATCTCATATTTTTTACGGATTCAAATTTAATTATGTATATATCTTATCCGATTATGATTCAATCTAAATTATTTATATTTTTTTATATAAGTATTAAAAAAATAATAATTATTTAAAAAAATTTAGGTATAATTTGTTAAACTATAGTTAATTAAGTTATTCGAATTAAATCAAGTTTCAAATTATTAACAAAATTCGAAAATGAATCACAAAAATAATATTCATTGGATTATTAGATCGGATTCAGATTAAACTTTTGAAATCAAATTCAAATTTAAATCATTTAAAATTCGATCCGTTAACAAACTTATTTGTAAGTAGCTTACAGAATTCTTAGCTTCTTGAACCATAATGACAAGCCCTTCTAGTTCTTCATAAAATTTTGGTTTTCAAATTCCATCTATATTAAAATATCTCTCGGACTGAGAGTTCTTTCCCCTGTTTTAGGGTTTCTTCTGAGGGTTTCCTCATTGATTTTCCTTTCTGCTCTTCGGACTCATGAATCTCAGATTCCCAATGCAAACTCGTTCCTAGTATATTCCTGATTCATGTATCTTCTTTGGTCCCCCCCCCCACTGTCTTTAATGCGTCCCAACCCTTTGATTTCCCTTTTCCTTTTTTAGCATTGATGCCTCTTCGAACTTACTTCCCCATTTCTTCCCCATTCGCATTACTTACCACCTCTGTCCCTCCCTTCTGATCTTCTTCTTCATTATCCATAATCTCCATATTCGGTTCTGTTTTGTTGGTATTACTTGACGTGGGTAACTGTGTTTGGTGTCTGTTTGGGGTTTTGATCGGGCCCCCATTTGTTCTGTTTTCCTATTTCCTTGCTTCCCTATGGATAATGACACTGATTTTGACTCTCATCCCCCCCTCTCGCATTTCTCTATCTCCTAATCCCTTCACATCCAAGAATGTCGAAAGCTTTGTCTTGTGGGTCGTTTTTATACGGACACAAACCTTAATAAACAAGGAGTGTGTAATGTTCTCCAAAATTCTTGGAAAACTACTAAAGGCTTTTCCATTACCCATTGGGAGAGAAATACGTACATGTTCATGTTCAAAGATGAAAGTGACAAGGTAAAGATCTTAAGCGACGGTCCCTGGTCAGTTATGGGGGCCTTACTGGTCTTAAAGGAGTATTAGTCCCAAAGTATTATCAGTGATTTTGACTTCCACTCTACAAAATTTTGGATTCAAGTAAGAGGCTTACCATTGGATATGATGACAAAGGAGAACTCATGGAGCATTGGGAGTATTATTGGTGAACCTATCCAGTTGGAGGAATTTGATGGAGAGATACAATTTCAGCTCAACTTTTTGCGAATCCAGTGCAGAATCAATCTCAGGGAGCCTTTGAAAACGGGTTTCTTCGTAACCAGGGATAATCAAGAGGATATATGGATCACCCTGAAATGTGAGAGACTTTCAGACTTTTGTTACCTGTGTGGGAGAATCGGTCATCCTGAAAGTCAGTGTAAGGAGATGGCCTCTCGAAATTCCAAGAACCTTTATGGGCCTGACCTCTGGGCCCAAAGCGGCTCCTCCTCTGGTTTTTTCAAGGAATTATGGTCATTGAAAAGTCGTGAGATTATGGGAAAGAAAGAGAAACTCAAGAGCAAGATCCAAGATGCTGATGGAGAGAGATTCAGTTAATGCGAAATCCTGCGAAATCATCCAAGGCCTATAGAGACAGCCAATCTGATGCTTACGGGACGTCTATTGGGGGTGCTTTATAGAATCATTGTGCTGATCCACCAAGTGGGACTCACCGAAATTCGCAGAGCCAAAAGGGTATTTTCTCTTCATGCCCTAATCCGCTTGCTGTTGTTCCTGTTTCGGGAGAGAGTCAGGATACGTTCCACAACTCTTCCTTTTCTATCTCCAAAGAAGATTCCGGTTTGATGATGGTAGTGAAACGAGGATCTTTCTATGTTTATGAATCCTCTAAAAGTCCGGAGACTCAATCATTGGGTAATCATGAAATCCTTGCTACTTTGGATGAAGCTAGTGTGGAGATTGGGGAACAAATGGAGGTCAATTTTAAACAGATGTCCCTGAAAAGGAAAGCTCAATGTGTACCCTCTGAGTTGGCTGACTTTCCTATGACTTCAAAAAAACTTTCAATTGTTTTGCCCTCTATGCCTGCGATCCTTTCTCATCCACTCCCACTAGTTGGACTTTATCTGGTTCCTGATTTTTCTTTTTCCAGATAATGAGAGAAGGAGTGCTCCTCCAACACACCGCAGGAGATTTAAATGTAGAGCTGGTAGGAAACTTGCCTCACGCCCATCCCCTGCTGAGGTGGCTGTTGAACAATGAATGCCTCTACAGCCTTATGAGGTGGAAGGTGTTGGTATTGAAGGTAAAGGAGAAAATAACCTTAATCAGAGTTCATCCAATTGGTTCTCACAACCTCCTTACGCCTTATCGGAGGCAGAAAATTCTATTTGTCAACCGACAAAGGTGGTGGTGGCTGACCTTCAACAGCACACACGCCTCATGCTAGTGTTATCATGGAACTGTCAGGGAGTGGGGCGATCCCGGACAGTCCGTAATTTACGAGGGTTAATTCATACTCATCGCCCCTCAATTGTTTTTCTTATGGAGACTAAAAATAAGTCTCATAAGTTAGAACGATTGAGAAGATCCCTTAATTACCAATTTGGGGAATATGTTGATCCGGTGGGATTATCAGGTGGTCTAGCTTTATGGTGGAGAGAAGAGATTACTTTACAGATTGATACTATTAACAGGAATATGATCAATGTCTTTTGTAGCTCTCAGCAGGTTTCTTTTGGCTGGCAATGCACCTTCCTTTGTGGTGACTCCAAGTTTGATAAACGACAGCGAATTTGGGATCATCTTAAGGCTATGGCAAGAGTTGTTGACTGTCGTTGGTTGGTTACTAGTGATTTCAATGTGATTGGTTCTATGGCTGACAAGGAGGGGGTGCTGCTGCTAGTGTTAGGAAAATTGAGGAATTGCAAACCCTCATTTATGATTGTTCTCTTTTGGAAGCAAGCTTCAGTGGCCCTCGCTTTACTTGGTCTAACAATAGGCCTGGCAATGCAAATGTTCAAGAAAGGATTGATCGAGTCTTGCTGAACTCTTTGTGGTGTGAATCATTCCCTTTTACCCAGGTTATCCATGAAGCTCGAATGGGATCTGCCCACTGTCCTATTGTGGTTAATTATGGACTATCAACTAGGAAGGGCTCTTACTATTTCAAATTTGAGAGTATGTGGTTGGAGGATCCCGATTGTGAGGAGGTTGTTAAAGTTAACTGGACTCATGGACAGATGCGATCGCCCTTTCTCACTATCACTAATAACCTTGAGAAATGCAGATCTTGCTTGATGAATTGGAGCATATAGAAATTTGGCAACAATCGAAAAATTATCCAAGAGCTCGAGAATGAGTTAGTTCACTTACAATCACTGCACCCCACTGAAGACTCCCTGTTGTATGAGGCTGATTTATGTTCCCGTATTGATGCTGTCAGAAGTAGAGAGGAGATTTATTGAAAACAACGATCGAGGATTCAATGGCTGAAAAGTGGGGATCAAAATACCAGATTCTTTCACTTATCTACTATTCAGAGGAGGATGCGTAATAATATTGTCAGACTTAAATCCGATGATGGTAGTTGGGTTGAAGGCGAGGATGAGATTAAGTCTCACATTCATGATTATTTCCATAAGCTGTTTGAATCTGATGGTCCTAGAGACTGGTCTGAACCTCTCTCTGTGGTGCATAATAAAGTTACTAATGAGATGAATCAATCTCTCCTGAGTGAACCTTCCTTTCTTGAAGTGAGGGATGCAGTTTTTGACCTTGGAGCCCTTAAAGCTCCGGGACCTGATGTCTTCCCAGGTATTTTCTTCCATCATTTCTGGCATATAGTTGGGCGGGATGTTTTCATGATGGTTAAAGATTTTTTTATTGAGGGCCATTACCCGGATGCTCTTAATCTTACCAATATTGTCCTGATTCCTAAAGAGGCTACCCCCGAATATATTTCTCAATTTCGACCCATTGCCCTTTGTAATTTTGCGTACAAAATAGTGTCGAAAGTCATGGCCAACAGGTTAAGAAGGTTGCTGTGCTCCGTTGTGTCTCCACACCAGTCGGCTTTTGTCCCAAATCGTCTCATTCAGGATAGCATTTTTATTGCCAATGAGGCTTTCCACCATCTTAAGAAGGGAGGTAGGATTCCAGATATGGCTATCAAGATGGACATAAGTAAGGCGTATGAACGTGTGGAATGGGATTTTCTGAAAGCCACGATGCTCTCTTTAGGCTTTGATAGCCATTGGGTCCGATTGGTTATGCAGTGTGTTTCCACTGTTTCTTACAATTTGGTGCTGAATGGGGTTTGTATCTGTGGTGTGAGACCCAAAAGGGGCCTTAGATAAGGTGACCCTTTATCTCCTTATCTCTTCCTCTTTGTTTCTGATGTCCTCTCCTCTATGATTTCGAAAGGTTTATCTGATAAGAAAATTATGGGCATTAAAATTAAGAGACGAAGTCTAGTCATCTCTCATTTGTTTTTTGCGGATGACTCTCTGTTTTTTATCAAAGCAAGAGAAAGGTATGTCCGTGAACTCATTCGGATTTTACAGAGTTACTGTATTGCATCAGGGCAAAGTGCCAATCTCCTCAAGTCGGGTGTTATTTTTTCTGAGAATGCTACTGAAGATCAGCGCTCCTTTTTTTGTAGGTTGTTGGGAATGCAGCCCCTTCCTCATCATGCCAAATATTTGGGCATTCCTACTTCTTGGGGTCATTCCAAGACTGAGGTGTTTGGTTATTTATTGAAACGTGTTGTGCAAAAACTTCGAGGGTGGAAATGCTCCTGCTTGTCTCAAGCTGGTAAGGAAACTCTCATTAAGGCGGTTATTCAAGTCATTCCCAACTATGCTATGTCGGTTGTGGCGTTCCCCAAAAACTTTTGTAATAAACTGAAGAAATATGTTCGAATGTTTTGGTGGAAGGGGACTGGTGAGTCGACAGGTATTTCTTGGAAGAACTGGAAAAACATGATGGAGTCCAAGTCCTCTAGGGGTCTGGGCTTCAAGGATTTTTACCTTCTGAATCAGGCTTTTTTGGCTAAGCAAGGCTGGAGGCTTATTTCCCAACCTGACTCTTTTTGGGCTAAATTTACTAAGGCCATTTACTTCCCCAATGTGGATTTTATGCAAGCATGTCGTGGTAACAGACCTTCTTGGGCTTGGAGTAGTCTCCTGCATGGTTGAGATTTACTTGTCAAGGGTCTGTTTTGGCGTATTGGGGATGGTAGGCTGGTTGATTTTTGGACTGATAGATGGATTCCTATTCCTCCTTCTTTTTCTATCCAATCCCCTTTTCCCCCTGACTGCCACATTGCTAAGGTGACTAATGTTATCAAGGATTCTCCTCTTCACTGGGACTCTTTCTGTTTTGCACCTTTTGTCACAGCGTCGGAGTTCAAGGCCATCAGTGCTATTCCTTTGCCGTTTAGGGGTGGTCACGACAGACGTGTGTGGAGGCCCAATGGAATGGGAAATTATACTGTCAAATCTGGTTATTTCTTGGGTACCTCATCTGGGCGTGCTCCTGAGGAAGTTTGCTCCTCTTTTTCACCCCATCCCAAGCTCTGGAAATCCACTTGCATATGAAGGCTCTCCCTAAGGTAAAACACTTTTGGTGGAGGGCTTGCCACAATTTTTTGGCCACACAGGAGAACTTATTTAAAAGAAAATGTGTGTCTTCTCCCTGCTGTATCATCTGTCTGAAGGCACCCGAATCTATTGAGCATGTGTTATTTGAATGTTGTTGGACCAACCGTGTGTGGTTTGGAATGGACCTTTCTTTCGGATGGGATGCTCTCTCCTTTCTTCCATTCTCCAACGTTCCTCTTGGTTCTTGGATTCGTTTGATGATGCTCAGCAACGACTTATGGTTTTGGGAAAAGTGGCTACTGTGGGATGGGTTATTTGGAAAACAAGAAATTTGAAGGTCTACAATGATGTGGAGGTTGATCCTTTTGCCTCGGTTGCTCGTGCTCAACGTCTTTGGAGTGATCTTTTTCAGGTAAATCTTACTGCCCACTCGTCTGCCGATTCTTTTATGGCCCAAGAGGCTGGTTCTTCTACCTCTAGATCTGACCTTCTTGTTTGCTACGATGGCTCATTCTCTTCTATTTCTGGTCGGGCCTCTTTGGGTGTGGTGATTTGTAATGAGTCTGGTGTGCTGGTCTTCGGTGCTGCAAAATCTTTCCCTGTTGTCTCTTCCATTTCTGTTGAAGCTGAGGCGGTTCGCCATGCTTGTTTGCTTGCTAATGCTCTTATGCTTTCTAGTGTAACTATTATGAACGATTGTTTAAATATTATTAAGTTAAGCTCTATGAAAGATGTCCCACCGTGGGACATCAGTGTTATAGTTGATGATATTAGATTTTATGCGAGGTTACATAACCTTCGCTTTCTACACAAGCCGAGAGCTTGTAATAGGGCTGCTCATTGGGTGGCAGCTTCTATTCTAACCAATTCTCTTCCGTTAGATTGGTTAGGCTCCCCCCTCCCGAGTTTAGGGCTTTTCTTCTTTCGGATTGTAATCAAAACTTTTCAACTTAATGCAATGCATCCCGTCTTGTTTATGATCAAAAAAAAATTCCATCTATGTTTCTAATGAAGTTGTTATCAATCTAATGGTATTGTTAGACACAAATATTGCAGTAAATGAAAAGGCAAATGATGACGATGTAAAAGTTCGAAGTGAGAGTAAAAAAAAAATAATAATGTTGCACTGATTAAATTTTGGAATTAAATTTAGAGTTCAAATGACATGACAACTGAGTTGGACTTCTTTATTTGGTGTCATATTATTTGAGTTTCAATAAAAATTTTAAATAATATATTATCACGTTATTTAAATTTTAAATTTAATTTTAAAATTTAATCAATATTATATTACTATAAAAAAAAATTGAGGATGATATGGGTGTCCTTTTCCTCAGGGGAACAACGGTCACATTGGCCAACTGTGACGGCACGAAAAGAGTAGGATTATAGTATTAATATTAAAACCTCATCTGTACCTCCTTTAACGGAGAAGAACCCCCTCCCTCCTCGTCACCATGGCCCTTCACCACCGTCCAAGCTAACTTTTTTTTCATGGATAGGATAGGATAGGACGGCTGGGTTTACGCAACATTCCCTGCTTCACAACCTTTTTCTTTTTCAGTGGTTGTTACAATATCCTGGGCTATTGTTACCTTTGCTTTTGATGATGTGATCCCTCAATAGCTCCTCCTCTGTTCCCCTCAATTTTTAAACCTCTGCAAAACTAGAAGAAAAGCAAGTGCTTTTGGAAAGCTGATGCAGGTAGGGTACCTTTGCGGCGCAAGACGGTTTTTTGGTGATTGTACAATTTGTTTCACACATTTTATTTAGAGGATTGGTTACAACAAAAACAGTTACTATTTTTTTCAGGAGAAGATTACGGTACATTCATGGGAAATTTCGGTATGGTACCGAAATTTTTAAGTTACTATATTAATGGTATACAAGTTACTACTTTAATGGTAAAATTTACTAAATTTGTGAATTGTTTACAACTTTAATGGCATTGAAATGACACCGGACAAGACATTGAAATGACAGACAAGACATAAAGAATAGCCGTTATTATT
>CM042197.1:2299533-2321057 GCA_023539305.1 Ilex asprella
CACAAAATTTGTAAACATACCACTGATGTTGTAAATATTCCCACAAATTTAGTAAATATACCACTGAAGTTGTAAATATTCCCACAAATTTAGTAATTGATCCACTAAAGTTGTAAATATTGTCTTAAAAGTCAATAATAACGGCTATTCTTTATGTCTTGTCTGTCATTTCAATGTCTTGTCCGGTGTCATTTCAATGCCATTAAAGTTGTAAACAATTCACAAATTTAGTAAATTTTACCATTAAAGTAGTAACTTGTATACCATTAATGTAGTAACTTGGAAATTTCGGTACCATACCGAAAATTTCCATAGATGTATTGTAGCCTGCTCCTTTTTTTCAAGTCACTTTACAAATAAACGTGTTTTGATTTATTTTTTTTTAAAATTTATGACGAAAGTACTGTCTCACAATATCTTGCAGTAATTTGTGACGGCAACGATGTGTCTCAGATAATATTTGTGATAACAAACAAATTTTTTATAATCATACTATTATCACAAAAAATTATTTTCTCCAAAACATTTTTTTTGTGACGGTGAACTCTACGACACTAGACTAGTCCTTTATGATTTGTTTGGATGAATTTTGATAAAAGAGTTTGAATTGACTTCTCCAAACTTAAACTCTTCTTTGTAAAAATGAAATTCAACATTTTATTCAGTTCCAACCTATTTTTGGTTATAAGACAAGCATATATATCATAATTATTAACAACTATTTATTATGTAAATAATTATTTTGTTCTTTATCAATTCAATTCATATTCATATTAAAGGGTGCAATTGTCTTTTAGATACTTAACTTCTTGCCCATATTCCTAAACACACATTCCTCTTAAGTTTAACGAAACTCATAATCATAAGTTTAATCTTCAACCTAATTATAGGCTAAATTTGAAACCCGATATTTAACTTTTTACACAAACATGAAATTTTATGATTAATTTCTCAAAACTCATTTTGTCAAGGCTTTTATACCACTTACTAAACATCCATTTATGGTTGAGGTCACATTTTTTGAAACAATTATTTTAACCACCTTTCTCGATTGCCTTTGAAAGTGTTCATCGTAGTGGTATTGTTTTGGAATTAATTATTTTTGTCGTCTTCTTAGTTGACTTTGAAAGACTCCACTAACACATTTAAGAAGTCATGTTTGGATAATATTATTTTAAATTCGTAATATTTACTTATCAATAATAGCTCATTTTATTTAATAAATCATTGCTAGTTATTTCTGTTGACACAAGAGGCCAAGCATCAGTCGTCCCAATGACCCATGAATATCAAGAATCTTGCCTGTCGATAAACATAATTTGTGAAAAATAATCAAATAATAATTTTTTTTCTCTCTCAACAAATTGGCTGCTATTAAAACTAAGTAAAAACTATTTAATTCTTTTTTAATTAAAATAATATAAAAAATTTAATCAATTCTAACTTATCATTTAGAACTTGTTTGGTATGTGATTTGAAAGGGTTTGGGAACATGAGTCGGAGAGTAAATCTCCTTAAACCTAAGGGTGTTCACCCTACCCCTACGAGTAAGAAATATGTTCTTCCGCATTTCTACCCGATATTTTGCAAAAAAAATATTTTTTGGCTTATCCTATCTGACAGCTTTAGTATTCCTACTTCTTACCCGATTAATCGGATAGGAAGTCGGAAAAATATTTTTATAACTATTAATTTTTGGATCATTTTAACAATTTAATTAAATAACATCCACCG
The DNA here is from genome assembly GCA_023539305.1 of Ilex asprella. Lineage (NCBI taxonomy): Eukaryota > Viridiplantae > Streptophyta > Magnoliopsida > Aquifoliales > Aquifoliaceae > Ilex > Ilex asprella. The sequence continues at coordinate 2,301,268 of CM042197.1, forward strand.
ATTTAACAACACAATAAATCAATAACCAGAAACTATAAAACAACTACAATAACAATTATAATAAAATACAAGAAAGTATGAAGATCAATCCACTATAATTGTTCCACAAATATAATAACAATTAATTTATGTTTAAACAATATAAAATACAATTCTAGATGAGAATCATGCGAGTAGGGTAGGGTAGGAATGTGGAAATAGATGGTTATTCCGCATTCTTACCCGATTTTTAAGGGTAGCCAATTTTTAGAGTAGGGTCGGATAAGATAGGAATTTACGGTCAGTCGAAAATTTGAACATCCATACTTAAACCTATATTTGACAAGTATGAAGTATGAATAAAATTTCACACTCAATCCGGTCATGGCCCCATCATTAAACTCTCATACTCGAGTTTCATGAAACCTAAAAGGGGGTGAGTTTTAAACGTGGGTTTGACGGTTTAACATACAAATAACATTTATATTTTTATATATTCTATATAATTCATATATACAAATTGGTTAAAGACCAAATTAGTCATTTATATACAAATATATTATCATAATAATCATATATCTCTGTGCATACCAAACATAGATATGGATAACATTAAATGTTGAATCTCATCTTTAAGTTAAACCCAAGTTTAAATAATTTAATCCAATTCCCTCCAAAAAAATTGATCTCTTATCTGTGCTTAAACGAAGTCGTATTTGACAATGCCGTGCATACGCCGGCTAATACACATGAGCGGCGCCGCAATATGACTTTGCAACGCAAACTGGGCAACATGTGGTTGGTGACGCCAGAGCGGTGATGGCGCAATCAAAGGCACGTGCTCACGTGGTGTGTCGTTATGTGGACTGGCTTTATTAAGAACTAAGCAACCGCCCGCCCATAGTCGGCCAAAGCTGGCAACCCCTCTCTCCTTTTGCCACGTGGTTCACTCACAAGCTCAAGTATTCTTCAAGCCGGAGCAATAAAAAAGTAAAAACGAATCCAAGACCCTCACAGGATAAACATAAAAGATTCTTTGTTAAATTGCATTATACACCATGAAAAGTTTACATCTAATTTTTATTTGGCCTCCAAATTTTCATTGCAACAATCAATTGATTAAATTTTAACTTGTGTTTCAATTAAACCCCTTTACCTAAATTCATCAAAACTTTTGACATAAAATATTATGTGAGCGCCCATCACCTCAAATATGGAGGGTAGTTTTGACCATAATTATTAGAATTGAATCGATCAGTGCAGCAGTGAAGAGGTCGGGTCAATAATTTAATTGTTTGGTCAATTGATCAGACCGATTGTATAATAACAAAATAAAAAAAAATTAAGACATAATAGTTAAGCTAAAGTAATGCACTGATTGCAATCAAATTTTTCATCCAAAACTCAATCAAAGATCAATATTAGACACTTTTTAAAAAATATATATATCAATATCAGATGAATCTAACAAAAGCACTTCAAATGAATAATAACACAACAACACTTCTATATAGAGGAGGAAAAATTATTCTGGATTGTATTACATGAAAGAAGACACATAGAGAGAGTGCTAACGAAGATGAGTGCCTTTTCGGTGATCCTCTGTAATGGTTTGTAGAGTTGCAACTTGCATGAATACAACAACACATACACACATTTATTGACAATCACAATCAAAGATAGATTGAGAGAGAGAGAGAGATAAACTAAATCGACTGATTGAGTGGCTCTTTAGAGGCATTGATTTGTGAGTGGAGAATGAGAAGAATGATGCTTTAGGGCAACCAAATTTAGGTATTTAAAGTACCCAATATCGAACCACTTAGGGTCCCTTAAAATCGATTTGATAGTTTATATAAAAATCAACCGATTTGAACTGTTCAAGGACGATTCACTCGCTCAAACTACCCAACAACACAACTAAACTTGTTTTAAGGCTCGGTTCATTGGTTTACACTAGTTTTGACTAGCTTGTCTTTAGCGTCATGAATAGTATCTTTAAATTACAAATAATGGCTTATTTATTGTAGATTTGAGCTATTTTTTTTGAGAGGTGGGCCAATCACTAATAGATCTCTCAAATTGTTCTATTGTTCTTTCTTGATGGTATTCCAGAGTACTAACTTGGTGCTATTTGATGCATTTATATTAATTAAAAGTGACCCTTTGTTATGTTGCTTTAGTTTGATGGAGGAATTGGAGGAAGGAAAACCATTGATTTTTTAGTTGATAGAATCTTAAGAGAACTAATTATAATCAATTAGACTAGTCTCACTTGGTTGTAAATTTTTGAGGTATAAGGTCTTGGTTGTTTCACTAGATAATTGAGGTGCCAAATAGGAATCAGGTTTAAAATTTAGGGGTATAAAATGTAACTTGATCCAAGATTCTTTGTACAGAAACACCCAAAACACGCCAAAAGAGAAAAGACAAACCAAAAGCATAGCACTACATAGTAGCTACTCCATTGTGGTTAGCCCAAAGGGCAAATATATACACATAGAACCAAGCTAGCATTTTGCTAGAAAACTTAACTACGAAAACAAGCTCAAACCCACCATCATCCTTCCATTTCTCTTTGCTTTCTCTCCAATGGAGTGGTCTAGGGGTCCCATAATCGGCCGGGGCTCCTCCGCCACCGTCTCTCTTGCCACCACCGCCTCCGGTCAGCTCTTCGCCGTTAAGTCCACTGAACTCTCTACCTCCACCTTCTTGCAAAAAGAACAACATTTTCTTTCTCAGCTTAGCTCTCCCCACATAGTCAAGTACATGGGTTTTGACGTTAGCATGGAAAGAAACAAGCCTATGTACAATCTTTTCATGGAGTATGTACCCGGTGGTACGCTTTCTAATCTGATTAAGAAGCGAGGAGGTTCACTTGATGAGTCAATGATTCAAACCTATGCTCATCAAATCCTTCAAGGATTGGATTACCTTCACTTGAATGGATTGGTGCACTGTGACATAAAGGGTCACAATGTTCTGATTGACAAAGATGGGGCGAAGATTGCTGATTTGGGTTGTGCTAGATTGGTGGAAGAAGATGGAGGCGCCGCCACATCCATGTTTTCGGGTACACCGGTTTTCATGGCGCCGGAGGTTGCACGCTGGGAAGACCAGAAGTTCCCAGCTGACATATGGGCTCTTGGGTGTACCTTCATTGAAATGGCCACCGGGTCTAACCCATGGCCGGAGGCCAATGATGCTGTGTCGGCTCTGTACCGAATTGGGTATTCCGGTGATATACCGGAAATCCCAAGTTGGTTATCGGAGGAGGCTAAAAATTTTCTCACCAAGTGTTTGATTAGAGATTCAAAAGAACGGTGGACAGCTAAACAGCTACTGCAACACCCATTTTTAGATGGCTTGGAGACTAATCCTCAGCAAGAAGAAAACCTTAATGGGAATTCTCCGACTAGTGTGTTGCCTCAAGGCTTTTGGGATTCATCAGAGGTGTCAGAAATTTCTCTAACTCCGACTGTTGTGGGTTCATCATCAAATTCTTCGGCGGAGAGGTTACGGCGTTTGATCGGAGATACTTTGTCATCAGGTTTGAATTTACCCAATTGGACAGAGGATGAGGAGGATTGGGTGAATATTAGAAGCAATCAAATTGAGGAAAGTTTCAAACTTTACCAGCAAAATTACGTCGTGGACGAAGATGACAGAGAGTTGATAAATGAAGGAGAGTCATTCACTTTTTCAATTGCTAATGGAGAAGAGCTTGAGATCTCATTGGGAAATGGGGATTTGTTGTCAGAGTCCTACGTGGATAACATTAGCAGTATTGATCGTTCTTGTATTAGTACATACCTTGGGAAATCATGTGTAACAGTTAAAGATGTTTTTGTATCAGCCGAAAAATTAATGAAAACTTTTTGTTGTTCAATTCAAATTGTTCTCCCCCGTGAAACTTTTTGTGAATCATACGATCCGGTCCAGGACAGGAAAGGGGTTGCCTCTGAACCAGTTTGGATGGCTCGACTTTATTCCGTCCAAGTTATCTAGCAAGTCAATCTCTCAGCGTGGTAGACTTTTGTCAACTTGTAGGTAGACCACCAACTAAGGTGGTCAAATGAAAAATCGGCCTTACTCCTCACCTTAAGATTGAGAGTTAGAATCTTAGAGTCTCCATTGGAGTTTGGTGATTAACTCCTATGTTAGCCTAACTTGGTTTGGTCCCGAGAGTATTTCAAGCGCAGTCGAGGGTCTTATTATCTCACCGATGAGGGTCCATTAGAGTGGTTGTTGGACGCTTTTCTTTATCTCTACCCTTTTTTTCTCAACTGAAAAAAGACTTTAGGTAGAAAGTCAATGCTTTTGGCTTTCTCTCTTTCATTGTTCGTGTGAAGAGTATGTGAGATGAATTTTGAAACCAAGTCAACCGCCCTTTCATTATTGTTCCACTGAACCTACTGATCAGGTCCTAGAGGCTCTGGTCGTCTTCGAAAAATCTTCTATACAAGGGTCAAAATCGTACGTAGCATTTGTTAATTTGATAGACCTGCTCTTTCAGTTTGTTCAACTTTTTGCACCTTGCCAATGAATGCACCATCTCTCACTCTCTCACTCTCTCCCTCTCCTCCGTGTGTGTGTGCGTTTCTCAATATAGTCATGTTATTCTCTCTTATGATACATGTAGTTTGCAGAGTAAAAATTCTAGCTATATCATTATTTGAAGTCCTCGAGATAAAATCTTGATTCCGTCATCAAGACAGCAAGTGGAAAATATCTGCCCCATTCACAGAACCACAACTTTTTCCTATTGTGTCAATTGAAAAGAGGTTGGTGCTTGAATTTCAGCCATCCTCTCACTTTAGCAACCATTATGTTGGAATCCTATGCGGCTTTCATTAAAAGTTCAAGCATCTTCTCCGCGTAACAGGTTCCATTGACTTCATCAGTGACTTCACTTTATCTTATGTAATCTCTTCCACCTATAGTGCTCATAAACAGTTTATTCTCTCTTCTGCCTTGGGGTGTGTCATGCATGTTCTTGGTAGGCCCAAGCTCAATCAATGTCAACTGCAAGGATTTTTTATCGAGTGTCTAGTTGAACATAATTGGTCCAACTAGAATACAACACATATATTATTAAGTTAATTTAAGTATATAAAATAGTCATTTCCCTTAACTACGTTAACGGATAAACATTGATAGGGAAATGTTGAAAAAGTTTCCGATACTGCAAGTACTGAAAGCACACCAATACTCTTACACGCGAATTAGCCTCCGAGGTCGAGCAGTCTCAATTTCACTACAAGATTTGCGAATGAGTGATGAAACATAATTTTTCTGATAAATGAGATCAATCAACAGATGTTTTACAAAGGATGGACATGTAAATTGTAGGAGACTATGCATCAGCTATATATACTACACTACATGGCCTTATCATATCCTTAAGTGTTCTTGTTTGCTCCCCTTGAAGCCACTTTTCTTGGACTACTGGTTTTGCATCTTTTTAGCTTTTTTGGGATTTAGATTCCAATTGCCTATTCTGAGTCCTTTTTGCAAGAATAGCTTCATCACGGAGTTTAGTCTCACTGTCATCGACTGCCCTGCTTTTCATGGCCTCATAGCCCTGTTCCTGTTTCTTTACTGCCTCCAAATTCTTCCGTATCCGGCGGAGCTCTTCGATATAATAGTGCAGTCTGTCTATTATTAATCCAAGAAATAAGGAAAAACCTGAAAAAATAGGATCAATGACCAACATTAAGGAGTCAATTTCGACATAATCCGCCAATCCGACACAATTTAAATGGGTGTGAGTTTAATTGTAATGATTTCAACTTATTGGACATGGGTTTCTAGCCCAAAAAGAGCACGTAATAGATGGAGTGATTCACTCTCTTGTATGGCCCTAGACTCTTTTATCATCAATCAATCGATGTGAAATTCGTTTGACAACTCAATAATTCTCCTTTCGAACGAGTCTTACAATGGATGATCATCACTGTTCTATCATCCGGCACAAGGAACTACCACTTATTAAGCATGAGTTTTCAGTCCAAAAGGCGCACCTTGTAGATAGAGTGACCTGCTCTCTTATATGGCCCCGAAACGAAGCCAAATCCAACCTAATGTAAATTTGACTATACAAGATTATAAAGATTTGAGTATGAGTTCACCAATGTCGACACAACACATTTTAAAACCCTAACAAAATCTTAAAACGACACAAGTTACATGACCATTGTAAACATGTACGAAACTATGAACAATCAGTAAAAACCAAGCCCAACGAGCAAAAAATGTAAACATGTTTTGTTCCAAAAATGCGTAGAACTATAGAATTTCATTGAATTCACCAAGTTTTTTGAGTAGAAGTTACCGAGAAGAGACGCTTCGAGAAGATGATTGGCCAAAAGAACCTGATCAGTTGGATTAACTGAGCCAGCATCCTGTGAACGCTTCTGAATCTTCGTTATACTATAAACGATGGAGATCATAACTGCAAACAAGGTTGCTGCCACAGTCTGCACAATCACAGGGCCCCTCCCCTGTTTCACCGCATCCAACCCCATGGTCACTGGCTTTCTCACAGGTGTTCTAAACAGAAGGGTCAGGACCAGAGCCATTTCGGCTAATACTAGTGTGAACAGAGGTTGGATCATTGTTTTGTATGGTACCCACAATATGATCTCTAGAGGTTTGGCTCAAATTAACTTGGTTTTTTAAGGTGGTGATTGAAACCAATGTGAGCCCTGATGCGTGAGAGAGAGAGAGATAGAGAGAGGGCTAATTATCATGAAACAGTATGAACAAAATGTCAAGCAACCAAGAAGCAGAAGAAAGGAACAAAGGAGAGGAGACATAGCAGCAAGGAAAGGCAATGAATTTCCATTACTGTTGCTTTTGCTTTGGCATTGCTTCTAAACGTCCAACCGTCGTTCAAAAGTTGGGATGAAGATCCCTTGGAATACAAATGTTATTCAATTTTCTCCCATGTTTGATTTATTTTCAAATCCGTGTACATAAGTCTAAGTTTGGCTCCAAACCCGCCTTTAAAAGATAAGGCAATCGTTACTCACCAATTCCGACCTAAAATAAGAAAAAATTGTTTGATCATCAAACCACCATCTTTTTATTTATTTGATTAGGTGCTTGTTTTTCACTTGAATTCATGACATAATTTATGAGGAATGAAGGAGAATATATTAGAGGGAATTCAGAACTTGGGAGTTTACTAAAGAATGATTCTAAGTGGCCAAATAACGTCATGGATATTAGTTGCCATGTCATCTGCCGTTAGGCTTGTATATGATTTTTTTTTTTTTAATAATGAAAAATGGACGGAGTGACCAATAGGTAGTAGTCTCCGAGTGGGACAATGAGAGTTTCTCTCACCATGGAATATTCAATTTGAGTCATAACGACTAATTTAGAAGAACAATCGTTATCACAGCATTACCAAAGTCAAGCAACAAATTGTGGAATATTCAGTTTGAGTCATAGCTATTAACTTAGAAGGACAGTCCATTATCACAGTATCATTATCACAGCATCACCAAAGTCAATAAGTAAATTGCATTACTACCATGAATTGAACTTTACTTAATAATCACACGAGAGTCAAGAACGATTCTAAATGGGTACGACTTACCACTAGACTACTAGCTTGATAGTCCTTGTCCATTATTTGAATTAGAGAAAATCGAATTCGATAGCTTGATATAAATTGATATTTTTAATAGCTTATTTTAATCTAAATCTGTTATCATATATTCCATGATTTGGATTTGGTTATACCAATATTAAATTCGATGATGATCCGATTTGAATTATGTGTATATAAATTGATAATAAGTGATAATCTAATTAAATTGGATTGAAATTTAGATATAATTTGTTGCAGTTTAACCCAATTGAACTGTTCAAATCAGGTAGAATTTTTGAATCTGATATTAACTTTTCAACAAATAAGCATATGCATGATGAAAACAAAACTGATAAAATGTTTGGATAAAAAGTTTTTAATCAAATTTAAATTCGAACTTTTGAAAAAATAATAACAACAAATTCGAATCAAAACAAATCTGAAGCCCAGTGATTTCTATGCTTTCGGCACTAGGCCTTGTTCAAGCCTTAGCCCATTCTAGGCCCATCATCGAACATTTTCAACCCTTCTGATGCAAATCCCAAAAGGCCTTCAAACGACCGTTTATAGTCCTGAAAAACGGCGGAGTTGTCCATTAACCAATTACAGTACAGAGACGGTATCAGGGAGGGAGAGAGAGAGAGAGAGAGCGAGCGAGCGAGTTTCCGGAGGCAATGGAGGCGGCTACATTTGCTTCTTCAAAAATTCTGACCGTCGGATCTTCATCCTCGTCGTCGGCCTCCTCTTATCAGTCCGATGCTCATTCTCTACAATTCCTCCGCCACGACCTCAACAGGAGCGCATTCAAATTCAAATCATCTAGGAGCTTCTCAGTCCGCGCCTCCGCTGCTGGTGGTGGAGATTCTGGTTCCCTCCCCCTCTCTATCTCATATAGAGATATTTGCTAATAGGAACCCTTATATATATAGGTTATTGAACAGTTTACTGTCCGGTTTCATTTTTGGCAGTGGTGACTCTGCTTGATTACGGAGCCGGCAATGTTCGAAGTGTCAGAAATGCAATCCACAGTCTCGGCTTCGACATCAAAGACGTACCTTTTTCCTCAATCTTTCCCGCCTTTTTTTTCCTTCGATTGTAATATCGATCAGTTGTTTCGAAAAGCAAATGAAACACAAATGTCCAGAACTTTATAGTAGATTCTTCATTCACATCCACACAACATTGGCTTGTACTATTATCTTTGTTGAGTTGAGCTGCAGCAGCTTAATTTTCAGGGAGATTAGTTAAAGCATATGATTCATGAATTTTGTTTGATTAAACTGAGCGCTTTATAATTCGCTTCAATTTAGAGATGCAAAATTTTCAGAGTTTTATCCTCAATGGTGGGCTTTAAATCTGATAATACTTACCCATTATAAGTAATTGAAGGGACGGTTGTTTTGCACTTCATGTCCGAGAAAGTGGAAGGTATAATAACAAGATCATGAATGGGGTATTTATGTTGAACAATGGCCTTAGTTGAAAAACTACATAGGGTATGTGCGTTGGTAGAATGAGTATGTAGGTATTATCTGAATGCTTTACTTTTTATTGTGTTTTGTACAGTTGAAAATCTTTTTTTAGAATAGGTGGCCTTGAGGAATGAATCATTGATTCTACTCAGACAACCAAGTTTGGACCATTCAGGCCCTGTTTGGAAGCACTTTTGAAGCTTTTTCCTATTTTGAAGTGTAAGGAAAAAGACATGGAAAAGAGGATGTAATTTGGGGTCGCAAGTTGGTGAGAAACAAAATGAATTTGTGACATACAAAATTTAAGAAACAAAAGAAAAGAAGCTATATCAAGGAAAGGAAATACAAACACAGAATGCAATCAATTGGTCCCTAAAAATGGGTCTGTAGATCACGCGAACTTTTGCTCTCCAATGTGGTGCTAATTTTTTATTTTTTATTTTCTTCCAGGTGCAAACGCCTGAGGACATTCTAAATGCAAAGCGCCTTATTTTCCCTGGGGTTGGGGCATTTGCTGCTGCCATGGATGTGCTAAACCGGAATGGGTGAGTTCTATATATGCCAGTCTTTGGTCCAATACGAAACATTTTTTCAGTAGGAAAATTTTGTGGACATCCTACATGTGGTTTCTTTAAGTGATCTCTTAAAAGGAAAATTTCGTTTCCCCTGTAGATTAGGATGTGACTTTTTTTTGTGATATTAATGTTCATTACAAGCAAATCAAATTCTTAATCCTTGTTGTTACAGGCTTGCTGATATTGCGTAGAAATTCCTTTCAATTTCCTCAAGTGCAAGGCCTTAGTTTGACTTTGTCATGAAGTCAACGTGACACTTGACATTGTTGAGAGTTCTATAACGTAGTGGTGCTAAATGTTTTGTGATCTATGTGTTAGCTTTCTTTCATAGGGTAATTTATGTTGAATCTTCTATGGCTGTTATTGGTGGTTACTTTTTTTCGGCAATATAGAGCATACAGATTACGCTATCAGCCTCAAATCGCATATGATTAGAAAGAAATTGTATTCTTGACAATAATCAATTGATCTTTTCCTGGGCCAATTTAAAACTAGAGCATGGGATAACAAAATCTGCTACATGGTTTATATTATAAACAATTTTAGTATATGTGCCTCTGTCAAATAGATATTCAGTTTGTGCAACTGCTTGAAAAATTACTTTGGTCATGCTCTGTTCACCAAAACATAAAAAGTGGTCAGCTCTCATTATAAAATGACCAGAATAGCATGGCTTTGACTTCAATTGGCCTCTTATGTTCATAAGTAGTTTTTGCCTCTTTGACTTATTTGTTTTAGAAATTCATAGATGAATGATGAATATGAAAGCTCATGCATAGCATCTTTTGTAGGATGGCTGAAGCACTATGTACTTACATTGAGAATGATCGCCCGTTTCTAGGAATTTGCCTTGGGTTACAGCTACTTTTTGAGTCAAGTGAGGAGAATGGACCAGGTAACTGTTTAATATGGAGTTCTTCACTTAAATTTTTATTTATGAATCAATTGTGCTAAATAGGTACGAAACTTAGAATCGATTCCTTTTTTTTTTGTTTGCCTTACTCCCTTTTGTTAGCGTAATATCCTTATTTCCTGCCATATGCGATATGCCTGCAATTTATTTGGTCATATTGTTTCTTGTACACTGTCGGCAGTTTTATGTGTATGTGTTATGATTACAAAAATATGATTCTTTTAGGTTTCCCTTGTTTAGACTGAGCTGACTGTTCTTGTGTTTCTCAGTAACAGGTCTTGGCGTGATTCCTGGCGTAGTTGGAAGATTTGATTCAGCTAATGGCCTTAGAGTACCTCATATTGGCTGGAATGCACTGCAACTAACCAAAAACCCTGAGATTTTGGAGGATATTGGAAACCGTCATGTCTATTTTGTTCACTCTTACCGTGCCATGCCGGTATGGTTTTTCTCACCTTGTTGCCATTGCTTACATCTATGATCTACCGCACATTTCTTGGATAACATTGAAGTCGTTGATGCAAGCTTAATCATTTCTACTTCTAGTCAGATGATAACAATGAGTGGGTATCGGCTACCTGTAATTATGGTGACAATTTCATAGCATCTGTGCGAAGGGGAAACGTGCATGCTGTTCAGTTTCACCCAGAGAAGAGTGGAGGCAAGATATAACCTTTCTCAACTTTTTTTATTCATTCAAGTTAGAATCTGATTTGGTATGGATGAACTTCATTAAAAGGCACCTTCTGGTTTAACCTCTCGCCTGAAAACAGGCTACATTTTGAATTAGGAAATGTTGCACTTGCTTCTTGATGATGCTGAGATGGTGATTCTACTGATTTAATTTGCTTTAGGCTGAATGTCTACTGGCTTTGCTGCAGTCATTAACAACTAGTTTCAGCTCTGAACTATTTCTTGGCTTTGATGTCATACTGATCACTGCTATTTATATTTCTTGAAATGTTGTTACAGATGTTGGCCTTTCTATATTGAGAAGGTTTTTATATCCAAAGTCTTTGATGACAAAGGTAGCCTTCAAACCTCTGAATATTCTGTTATTCCTTGACTTTTTTTGTTATACCATCTAACAAACTGAAAAACTTATTGTGAAGACAGAAGCCAGTTGAAGGTACGGCTTCAAAGCTTGCGAAGAGGGTGAGTAGCTGAGATCATAGTTATGTATTGTCCTAGCATTTTTATGATTTTTAAGTAGTACACTTTAAATATTGCACTTTTCACTCTACGCTGCATGACACCTTAACTTGACCAATTATAAATTTGATTGGGTTGGTTTAAATAATTTTACAACTGGCCAGGTAATTGCTTGTCTTGATGTGAGGACAAACGATAAAGGCGATCTTGTGGTGACCAAAGGAGACCAGTATGATGTAAGAGAGCAGACAAAAGAGAATGAGGTAAGGGAAAAGATCTGGAAAAGGGTGTTTGTTAGGCAACTTTCCTTGTTTCAGTCAAAGCATTACCTGGTTCTCTGATTTGTTTGGATTCTGTTATATTAGTGATGGCATAAACATTGTTGGATGTTGTGATAGAGAATGTATCTTGCCATTAGGCATTCATGCATTGAAATATATTGAACAACAGTGGCAACAAAACATATTTTTTTTTTTGGGGGGGGGAGAAAGACAATGGAAGCATAACTTGCGTAGCCCTCCAACCCTATCTAAAGAGAGGAAAAATGAGAGATACAGAAGAGAATGTATTCTTTCATGTGAACAGTTATTTGCACATTCTATAAGCAAATAAAGGTCAAAATGATTTTCTGAGTTTTCAATGCCAAATTGGTGATAGGATAGTTGATCTATTAACTGTGATGTTTTTAAATATGCTGCTTGCTGAATGTTTCTGAATGATGAGGTCATTTTGTTACCCGTCCAAGACTCTGGTGACTGCAAGGCTCAAAATAATTGCTCTGAATTTGTTTAACGTTATCCATCTGGATTCAATAATTTAGCATTTTTATTACTTCTTGTGGCCTAAACTGGAACATCTCCAACTCTGTGTGTGTGTGTGTGTGAGCACGTGTGCTTGTGTGGTGTTATGTGTTTGTCTTTCCAGGGCATGGCATTTAATTACTTTTGAAGCAGATGATAAATTATACCACAATCTCATCTAGCAATTCATCATTCCAGCATGCACATGTCCTCTGATCATCCTTGGTGTGGGCATTATATGGTGCAACTATCTCACGAACAAATTTGTCCCATGCAACCAGCACTTGTTATTTTGGGGACAGATTTCTTGTTTAGATTTAAAATTCAATATTGTTGATCTAACAGTCTGCCACCCACTACGTTATTGTATTCCACAGAGATATTGTTCTCTTAATTGGTAATGATTAATGTTGTGATCTTTCTTGAAGGTGAGAAACCTTGGCAAGCCAGTGGATCTTGCTGGACAGTATTATAGAGATGGGGCCGATGAGGTATCCCTTCTTGGGAAAGTTTTTTCTTTGAGATAGTAGCATGATGATATTATGATTATTCTCGACATTGCGTTTCAGATTAGTTTTTTGAATATTACCGGTTTCCGGGACTTCCCTCTAGGTGATTTGCCAATGCTACAGGTTTGTTATTTCGTAGTTGCCATAATTGTCCAACAATAATCTTCATATATCTCAAAAATTTTGTCTTCTTATATTTGTTATCAAGTATTTCCTTTAGGTATTGCTTTCCCTCATATTCTGTTGGTTGCTTTGCTGTGCAGATATTGAGATATGCATCAGAGAATGTTTTTGTACCCTTAACAGTTGGAGGTGGTATTAGAGATTTCACTGATGGAAATGGCAGGTAAGAAGCTGGCCTTTTTTTTTGCGAACTATTAGATTATTTGGTATATGTGCATACCTTATATTTTATTTAGTGTTTTTGACCAGTGATTGTCTGATGAAATGTCTTAGTTTGTAGTTTCGAATAAGTACTTATGAAACATCTACATTGATGGAATTATGGACTATCATGTCTGAGGTACTCTTTCCTCAGGTACTACTCTAGTTTGGAAGTTGCTTCAGAATATTTCAGATCTGGTGCAGATAAGGTTTCCATAGGAAGTGATGCAGTTTATGCTGCAGAAGAATATTTAAGAATTGGGGTACGCAAAGCTTCTCATTACCCATCGTTTTATTCATTTAGACTTCCATTTTAGTTTTTGAACTACTGTTTTGAAGGTCAAAACTGGAAACAGCAGCTTAGAACAGATCTCCAGAGTTTATGGAAATCAGGTAAGTTAGCCTTCAATTGCGGATTGTGTATCCAGTTTCTTAAGTGTTTGTGTTCGGTCTAGCAAACCCCTGTATTATAACATTTTATAAAAGAATTGGCATCATGCAACTTATGTGGATTGTGAATGAATATGAGAAGTAAGTTATGTGGAAAAAGAAAATATTCAAATCAGATAACCAATTCAGATGGTGGGAACAAAAGAATACATAAAAGTTGATTAATAGCCGCAGAAGATTAGGTTGGCTGCAGAATGCTTTTTGCTGAAAATCTCTAACTTAACTGACAAGAAAAGAAGAATGATACCAGCATCTCCAATCCAGCTGATTGGAGCAGTAGAATAAAGATATGTTTGATTACCTTGTATTTGGACCAGGCTGACTATAGAAGCCCTACAGACACATTTGGCTAAAATGTTCCTACTTACTCCTTTAAGTAAATTGTTTTTGAAAATTTTTAAAAATAAGTACTGAAAATATGAAAAGGAGAGTGACAAAGGCAATCTTCTTAAGAAAACAAGAAAAATAAAAGGCCAAGGAAAGAAATTGGAGCAGAAAATGTCTACGGGAAAGTGATCCACCAACCTTTTCCATTTTGCTACAAAGATGAACTGTTACGCTAGTCCATATAATCTGTGTGTGTGTGACTGAGTGAGTGTGGCACATCTATTTGAATTACCATATGAGGTAAATCTGTTTAGTCAGCTTACTATTCATGTTGCAGGCAGTGGTTGTAAGTATTGATCCTCGTAGGGTGTACCTGAAGAAGCCTGATGATGTACCGTTCAAAGCTATCAGAGTAAGAGACCTTGGTAAGGAAATCCATGCCACTATTTTAAATTGTTTTGTTTATTGAGAAAACATTTAGAATCCAGCTTAATCAGGAAATTTAATAATGGATTTAGGGGGTTTATGCATAAAAGAAGTGGGATTTTGTATAAATTAGCAAGGTACTTTGCCCCCACCAGGAGAAACAAAAGAAAGAAAGAGAAGACACAAAAGAGAAAATAAAAGGTAAAAAAGTGTAGCAACTAATTTACTGACCATGATTTTGCGGTTGGTTTCAGGTCCTAATGGCGAAGAATATGCGTGGTATCAGTGCACAGTAAGCTTTCCCTGTTTTCTTTTTATTATGAAGTGTTCAAACCTGTAGCAATGTAGTAGAATTTGCTTCAAAGGGCCTTAAGACCAACTAGTAAATGAATTGTTCGCAAGTTGTTGAAAAAAGTTATTGGGTTGAAGGGTTGTGCAATTTACAAGTGTTGGAGTATGGTGGATATATTTCAGCAACCTTGCAATACGGGGTTTTGTTCATAGATGAGGCTTATTTTATATAGGGAACCCACCCCATGCTGTTGGGTTTGGGGCAGCAAGCCTATCCCTTGTTTAGTTCAAGTATGGATGTTTTGCATTGTGGAGAGGATAGTATGGACAAGATTCAGATGTTTGGTAGTGTGTAAAGATGTGTAGTTTTAAATAGCACGCAATGGCCTCTGGTGTGAAGATGCAAGTAAGTGGAGGGTCAGAGTAGGTGATTGTAAATGCAACTCTGAGGGAAGAGCAAGATGGTATGTTCTTATCTTAAATGATTGTAGGCCCTGTTTCAGCCTTTCATTTGCTTTTTTTCATCAAGGTTTCCAAATCAATAGAAGAAAAGACACTAATCAATGCCTCACTGCAATCTTCATGTACAATAAGCTTTTGGTATAATGTAAAGCCAGAATCATTAAATGCTCTTCTGTTCATATTCGTTTTCGTGTTTCTTCTTTGTGATAATGCACTTTTAATTTATTTTCCTCAATGAGATCATGGATCTTACTTCCATTGCTATTCTTGTCTCATTTTTTAATTATTTTTGGGCTCCTGAAATCACCTTCTGTTGACCATTCTTAAGGTCAATGGCGGTCGAGAGGGTTGTCCAATTGGAGCTTATGAGCTTGCAAAAGCTGTTGAGGAATTGGGAGCTGGAGAAATTCTGCTAAACTGCATCGACTGTGATGGTGAACATGATTTTCTTGCTTATGACTATAGGCACATAACTAGCAGTTGGATGCTATCATTTTGAACATCAATCACACCCCACCCATTTTTAAACAAATCCCCAAATGTAGAAAAAATAATAATTGATTGTAAATATCAAATTCATATTTGTGAAACTGTTAGCATTAAATAAATTTCTATATTTACAACAAGTTCTGTGAAACTTGAGAGAGGTTACTTTAGCGTCACCGGATTGATGTTTCTCTAGGAGTGTACAGCTCTTTATATATTCTTGGTTCTTTTTTCTTTGTTGAAAAAGTGTGCTAATAGATTTTTTTTTTTCACTTCTGTTTTTGGTTGCTTCCTTCTATGTTGTATATGTATGAAGGCACCATGTGCTAAATTTAAGGTGATCAAAACTGTCACTTGAGTATAAATAATAACTCACAGTTTGTGAGAAGTCATTTTTCTTGTTTAGAGTGAGATGCCTTCTTCCACTTGTTTAGTACCTTTGAGCTGTTTTGTACCTTTTAGTGCTGCTTTAAATTGTTGCTGCAAACAAAGTGAATACTGCTCTTGTTGAACTCAATATGTTTTAAGGCTATTTTTTTGATGACGGGCATATGGATGAGTCACCAATACATGGGATTAAATTGATCGTGTTAGATGGTGTGGCATGGTTGATTCCTGTATATTAAATTCTATCACATTTATTCTTTTAACACTGGGTAATGGGCCTTTTTCCTATTCAATGCATTTTCAGGTCAAGGGGAAGGATTTGACATAGATTTAATAAAGCTGATCTCGGATGCTGTGAGCATCCCTGTAATCGCTAGTAGTGGTGCAGGAGCGGTTGAACACTTTTCAGAGGTTTTCAAGAAGACAAATGCATCTGCTGCGCTTGCTGCAGGAATTTTCCATCGTAAGGAGGTATAATCACAATGACGGTGATCAACATCATTTAGGCTTACTCTTGTATCCCATTATATAGTCTGCTAGTATTGATCAACTCATTTAGATACCACTGATTCTGTTTAGACCCCTTTCACCTTCATTGCTTATTTTAACCCCTGGTGCATCAATTCGATGTTCATAATACACAAGCAACTCTCTTTTGTTTTATGCCATACATAACGTGGGTGCCAAACACATCCTGGCTTTCACTCCCTTGCATAGTGCCATGAAAGTTTCATGAAGTTAATTTGGACGACTGCTTAAACTTAGTTATATCTTTGAAGTGGAGAAAGTATGGGAGTTTAGGCTATTGTTCAAGAAAACTAACACTACATATAAATGATTGAGTATTTCAGGTGCCTATTCAGTCTGTGAAAAACCACTTGCTAGAGGAAGGCATAGAAGTTAGAATGTAATCTATTCTTGCTGTACCAACTTCAAGATACAGTCAGAGGAGGCGGCTTCCAATTTATTGCTGCAAATCCCGGTTCTGAAACTTTTGAACTGTGAGTTAGATTTAGTATGTTAATTTTTACATTTGTAGCCTTGGTTTTTTGGGATATCGACAATTTGAGACGCTAGACTTATTCACACTGTCTTATAAATGTTGCTATCTTGATGCATTTCTTGCTCGTCTACGTTGTTTGCAGTTGCATGTGCAGTCTATGGTTTCTTTCAAACAAATTAATAGTTATAGCAATTTTTTATTGTCAACTTGGTGCCCTACGCATAATGATATTGACTAATACCATGAAATTCCCGATGTTTATTCATCCCCATGAATTATCCATGTAGAAATGGTCTTTCATTTTCTGATACTTTGTTGGTCGGAGAGTCCGAGGAATTTTCCCTTCCTATAAAACATAGGAACGGATGAGCATTTCTCACACCCCCCAAATGCGTGGTAGTGAACCCGCGGTTCAGCCCAAAAAAAGGAAAAAAGAAATTTGACTTGGCTTTTTGCTACACAACAGTCATAGGGTGTGCTCTGGGTGAGTGACACATTTCCTTCCTAGTGGGGGGTACCACCGTGGTATCGTCGCTGTTGACTTTTTCAATATTATATCAAAAAATAAAAATAATATTTTAAATTTTATCTTAAAAATTCTTAAGTTTCACCCGACAAATGATTAAGTGAACACAAAGGTTGTACGTAACTTAAAAAATAGTAAGTTACACCCCAAAAAATAATAAAAATAGCCAAAAAAAGTGGTGAATGGTAACATTTTTTCATTAGTCAATCAGATTCAAACCCTAGTGGTGGGGGTAGTTGCTGTGTTGGATTGTCCACTTTCATTTCTTGACAATGCACACACACTGGGAGTGGGAGTCAGTCCACTGACGAGTATGGTCCTTGTCCTTGATGTGGTGCTTGGCGTAAGATTATCTCCATTGACGAACGTGGTCTCCATTGAACATTTCCTTGAGAGGTTTGGGATGTTTTGATTTCGGTTTTCACGTTTTCTTTTTACTTTGTGCTTTGATTCTTGATGGACTTGATTAGCATACGTGCATTTTTTTTTTTTTTTGGGTACTGTAACTGTAACTTTTATTATTTTAATATGTATTTTTATAATTTTTGTAAGTTAGTTTATAACAACAATATTTATTATTTTTATGTGTAATTTATTATTTTTTGTGAATATTTTTATCATTGTTATGACTGTTTTTATCACCGTTGTGTTAACTATATTTACCATTTTTCTTCTGTTCAGAAAAATTACTATTTTTTGGGGTGATTTTTACCACAAATACGGACAAAATGATCAAAATAACATAAGGGTTTAATGTTGCTCCACATGCATAAATTAAAATGATAATATATATATAGATTCTTCTGCAAACCGCCTACTCTATGATAGTTAAAATGATAAAAAAAAAAAAAAAACATTGATTAATTCTTCTGTGAACCACCCACTCTTGGTAGCACCAAGAAAAAAAAAAAGTTTTGTTAATATAATTCCAGCTACATAATACGAAAACGAGCATATGAATATATGTATGTAAAGAATTAAAAAATGTTGAGTATACATCAAGAGATGACCAAGCAACATTTCCTTGAACAATATGCCCAATTGTTGACTCCTTGATGAGGTCTCAACAAACACGCATTAGTCACGATTGTATTTTCAACAAATACTTATGTAAAATTTTGATCTCAAAGATATTTTACTTCTGCTGATGAGTCCGTACTAATGACAATACCCTTAGACAACGTGCATGTCTGAATTTTGAAATTTAACAAGTCTACTTTAGTTTCAACCTACAATAATGTGCATAATTCTTCAACAAGGAATCATTACAGCCATCACTATTTACGTTGTTTAACGCATGAAGCATAAATAAATTGCTAATACAAAGAAATAGGAAAAGCAACCCAAAATAAGGATAGAATACAACACTAGAAAGAGAGACCTGAGATATCAATCTATACTTTTAATAGAAATAATAATGCTATTAGAACTTAATTTGTTAGTCGAATTAGTTACAATCATTGTATTAGTTGTAGGTCGCATCAAATACTAAATTTAGGGTCAATCTAATGATTATAAATGATTAAATCAACAAATTATGTCAACAAATTAAATTGAAGTAGCATTTCCAATAGAAATTTACTCGCTTGCCGTGTGATTGGGAAAGTGAGAGTAAGCTAAGCCGAGTTAATAAAGACATGAATTTCTAAGTAGCATTAGTGTTTCTTAAGTTTGAAATAGCACCCATTTAAAGATCGGTTTAGGCCAAACAAGACATCGGCATGCAGTTTTTCTTTTCTTTTTTGGATCGTACAGAGAAATATGAGTGTTGATATTGATGTGATTCTAACTGCATCTTCCCTTGAAGTATTGGACTTCTTGGCAACCCCAGACAAGTCGTGTGGAATTTATTCATGAATATCACGTGAGAGATTTATTGATGAATATTCTAATTTCAGCGTGGATTCCTTAATTTAAATAGACCACAAAAAAAATTAGTCGATGTAACGTAAATTGGCCTGAATCGCCCTTATCTTTGAATAAAAAAAAGTAGTGGATTTTTACTGTATAATGAAACAAAAATTAAGAGATGATAAGAACTTGGCACT
>CM042197.1:2336057-2365863 GCA_023539305.1 Ilex asprella
TGTTGATGGTAAATAACATGAGAAACCAATCAAGAAAATCTAAAATTGTTCACAAACTACCACGAGAATAAAAAATAAAGCAGAAGCTTTCAAAATATCATAAAAAAGTTTACTGCGATAAACATTTGAAATTGTCGCCGAAAATCACTTTTTTACAACAAATTTTATTGTTCGCCGTCAAAACTCGTCGCTAAAAAACAAATTTGTTGTAGTGGACGTAATACTAAACACTCCATAGAAAAAACAAATATAAACGTGTTGAATGCCTTCTTCAACCTTTGACTTGATTGGTAGTTGGGTTCTTCGTCATTTTCATTTATTTAATGTTGTTCATGCGCACTTTCTAAATTTAATCAACTATGTACTTGGAACCACTGCGACTATTACCGACCACACGAAACCTGATAGCCGGTATGTTACGTGCACACTTTGAGGAATTTAGAAAATAAATGAAAAATAGAATTAGGGAAGAAAACCGGCTTCGAGGGGTGTGAAAACCTTCAATGGTTCAATTCGAGAAGAACCAAATCTCCAAAACTTTCACAAGAAAGTTCAATACAATACTCAACATATTCATTTCATTGATAGGAAGACCTTTAAATACAAGATAATAAAACTACATTAATAACTAATTTGACCCATGATTTCATTATCTTAGTAACCACCTAAGAAACTACCCACAAAATACTCTACTACTAACTCACTTACTAAAATATCTACCTAATAACTACCTCTCATATTATATAAAAATATATTAAAAATATGTACATAACATTCCATCCCCTTTTAAAATAAACTTTGTCCTCAAAGTTTGATTTATCATGTATAAAAGGAGGCGGCCAACCCACTTCGGTATCTTTGTAACAATCAACTTGATCACTCTTTTCACCACTAATAATCATATAATACTCTTGCATCAACTTCAAAGTGGCTGGACGTGCTCCTTGAAGATCAAGTTTAATGGTATTGTTGAGTCCATGTCCCATTAATTGTTGTCTAGGCACCGTGCCGACTTGTGCAAGTAGTCTTGACAAAAGTGAACTATAATATTGAAAGGAGCTCATGACAGACTTCAATAAGGTAAAGTTTTCATGGACATCTTCATATTGGATTGGGCCAAATTGTATTGGCAACACTTCCTTTAACAATGTAATCACCTCATTGTGATTCTTGAGTAGTGGATAATATGCATGCACACCTTCCGGTAGACACTTGACCTTATAATGAACAGCCGGTTGTTGGAATAAGAATTGTTCGGTATGAGAAACCACCATGATGAGATCTTCCTTTTCATTGTATCGAGAAAAATTCAATTTCGTCATTTTGGGGGTTATCAAACTCCTTAAACCACCTGTGATATAAAGTGAGTTACCAATATTCTTACCTTCTTCATTGCATTCGGTGGACCCTTCTCCCTGCTCGTGATAATGATCTCGGCCGATCATCAATTGATCAAAGCGGGTATTCATGGCGAGAAACCATTCATGCATCGTTTTCATCATCCTCTCTTGTCCGATAATTAATGAGTGAACTTTCGCTTCAAGTCGGCTAACTTGGACCTCCATGCCTGGCTCTGATACCAATTGTTACGTGCACGATTATAGGTGATTTGTAAAATAAAGAAAAAATAGAATCGAGGAAGAAAACCCGCTTCGAGGGGGGTGAAAACCTCCAATGGCTCAATTCGAGAAGAACCTATCTCCAAAACTTTACAAGAAGGTTCAATACAATATTCAACATCTTCATTTCATTCATAGGAAGATCTTTAAATACAAGATAATAGAACTACCTTGATAACTAACTTGACCCATGATTCCATTATCTAAGTAACCACTTAAGAACTACCCACAAAATACAATACCACTAATCCACTTAATAAATTAACTCTCTAATAACTATCTCAAATACTATATAAAAATATATCAAAAATGTGTACATAACACGGTAGGTTTCGTCCGGCTTGAAAATATTGATTCCAAACGGAGACATTTTGTTTTTCACAGTATTCCCTTGGAAACAAACTCCTCGAGAAGTGACTCGTAAATTGAGATGTTGGGAGTTTAAAATTTGATAATTGTTTTAGGGTCATGTTGGCATCCTACAATATAACGGTGATACTATGTCAGCATTCACAAGGGCTGGCTCAACAACTTTAAAAAAAAAAGCATGAACTTTAGCCCCCAAATTTTTAAGTACATTATTAACCCATAAAAAATTAAATCCTTTAAATTTTAAATCCTAAAAAAAACCCCAAAATATTAAGTAAAATTAACATTTTTATTGTAATAATTTAGGTCCATGCTTCAATTCATAATATTAAAAATCTAAAAATCATAAGTGAAAAAAATAAAAAGCATTCAAAAGTCAACTCATATTTATCCTTATTCTCTCTTTCTGTGTGTAAAAAATAGTACAAAACATTAAAAAAAAATTTAAAATTAAACTCTCTTTCTGATAAAAAAATAAAAAAAAAAGTTAAAATATTTTTTTTAATAATATAGCACATATTTTTTCAATCTCTCTCTCATATAATAAATTGAAAATAAATTAATTTTTTTAAAAAATTAATATTAAAAATAAAAAAGACCTTATTTAGTATTTTTGCTTTAGGCCTCTAATTACCTTAAGTCACCCCTAGCATTCACAAACATGTAATAAAATCTAAAATGAACAAAGTGAACCTTATTTAAGTAGTTATTGGTTTATGTGGAGTCTATTTTCTTATTTGTTTTGATGATACTACGTGACAATGATGATGTCATATCATTATTGCAATATATATATATATATTTGCCTTTAATCGGATTGGAGAGAGAATTAGTCAAATTGCGTGGAATCTGACCCTAACACCCCTTATAAAGCCCCGATTTTTTAGAGACGTTAATTGATATAAAAACATCCAAATAAAAATAGCAAAACGCTAATTGTTCGAATAAATTTTATTTATCAAATAAATCTTTCAATATAAATAAATTTGTCAATATAAATAAATCTCTCAGTACAATTAAAATATCAATTATATTAACATCTTATCGTCTTTAATGCTTTGATTTTCTCGTTCCGATCTTTTCTCTAAAATCAACCTGAAAATATTAAATAAAACGGCGAAGTATATAATATGACGAGAAAAAATATGCTCAAGGATTTTAATTATCGAATAATACAGTATCACAAAGTATCTCAATTAACATATACAAAAATCATATTTGCATATCACACGTTATGCAAGATCTTAACACACATATGACATCTCACCAATCATCCCACCTCAACTTGATTTCACGGGTCTCTTGGTTGGCGATGCATCGGTTACTAGCTGCCACAATCCTGTCTCAATATCCGCAGAACACGATCAATAAGATCAAAATATTCAACGATATTCAATCGAAATTTCAAAAATAATGATATCACAATATGAAATACAAATCAGATGATAATCAAGAAAATACTCTTTTCAAAGAAATTTAAGAAAATTATATTGCATATTATCCCGTAACTTAAGAGATTATCTTATTTCACAAATTGAGTCACATCCTGTAAACTTTAAATTTAAGACCCCAACCCGTTGTCGTTACCTTGCTTGTATTTTCCATATTCCCTTATTTTTTCCTACGATACTTCTACTTTTTTATAAAAAATATGACACACAACTAAGATTAACTATCACTCACTCACCATCCATTGACCAATTATCTTTCTTTCTTTTTTATTATTTTCGTTTGTTTCTTTGGCTTCTTTTCAAAGTCATTCGCGTGGGTGAAGAATAACAAACATAAAAGTTATATATATTTATACTTTGTCCCCATTTGTTTCACTTCATATATATGTCAGTTACAAAACTTAAATATTTCTTATACTTTTACCTCAAAACTCATAATATTTTACACTTAAAATACTTCTAAAATTTGGGATCTCACACCCCTGACTGTAATACCAAAAAAAATCCCTTAAAAAACCAATAAACTAATCCAAATAAATAAAAAAGTAAGTGGAATCCTGAAAAATTACATCTAAATTTTAATAAATAATCATTTAGTATCATCATTAATTTATATATATCTACATACATATAATTTGGTCCGGATTTTGATTGGATCAAATATTAATATTTCACACCCGAATTTATTAAAATAAAAATTCAAAGGATTTGAAACCCAATAATTGGTAAAAAAAAATCTTACTCTATATCTAATAAGAGCCTAATCACACGCCTTTAGATAGAGCTTGGAACAACTTCGGTGCACCAACGTCAACCAGATGTGAAACCCTAAAAACAATTAAGAAAATTTTATAAAAATTCCAAAATTGATTTACAAAATTTTCTCTTTGATTTTAGTAACATTTACAAATGGGAAAACATTAGCATCAAAAGTGGGATCCATTAGAAATGACATATCATTGTGCATTATTGTTTATTTTTGTGACTCTGAACAAATAGGAGTAAAAATCTGTTTTAATATATATTTTTTCAATTTTATAAATAATAAATTTAATTATAAATTTAAGTAAGAGCGATTATTTATAGATGAATCTCTCATTAATATATAATGGGTAATATAACATTAATTGACTCACTAAGAAGAGAAGAAATGGTAATGGACAAATAAAATGGAAGCAATGCTATTAAGACCTAATTCATTACAACTATCAAAGTGGTAGTCTAGTTGACTTTCAATAGAGAGTAAAAGTCCGTCCTCTCCAGTAGTCATCGGTTCGAATTCGCTTGCGATAGTAATTTATATAAACTAAATATTATTGGAGGGATGGCCAATTTGCCCTCTGTGGTATTGTGGTGACTAACCCAACCATTCAAAGTCAATAAAACATTCTATAGTGGGTGAAAATTTTAAAATAACGTCTTGAGATGTTGTTATATTTGATCGTCCCTGATCACCCTTTCACAAGCAAATAAAAAAAATCACTACAATTATTGTATTGATTATGAATTTTATCAAACATTATCAACACTTAATATTGATTTAATAGTTATAATAAAATTACATTATTAATTTAAATTTTTTTATCTCAAACAAGTCTAAGCTGGTGAGCCTTTAGTCGCCGTGCCCATTGGTTTGGTGGATGGCTGGACCCACATTGGCGACTAGTGTTTGGCAACTGTTGTCATGTGACTCATGTTTGATCCCATTTTTGTAGTGTAGTGGCTACAAATAAAAGTAAAACAGTTGTTTAAAAGTTTTGGCCTCGTTTGGTAACTAACGTTTAAAATTTTTTATTTTTTATTTTTCATTTTTATTTTGATATTTAGAGAAAATAAGAAAAAAAAATTATTTGATAACCGTTTATATTTTTCGTTTTTGTCATCGTTTGATAAACAAGAAGCAATTTTCAAAAACAAAAAAAAGACCTTTTTAATTTTTATTTTTTGTTTTAAAAAAACAAAAAACAAAAAACGTTACCAAATTACTCGATACTCTAATCTATATCTATACTACTTTAAAATGTATGTATATATATATATAATATTTTTTCCATTTTTACCCTCTAACAATACAAATATGATATCCTTATCCTTCCAAAATTAATTGCATTCCTATGCTACTATCTCCAAATTTTCAACAAAATAAATGCCCAATAAACTTAATTCATCACCGCTCCGCTATTGCCTCCCAAGTTTTCACCCGTTACAACCTCTCTCTCTCTCTCTCTCTCTCCACTCCCTCACTTCACCTTCTTCTCGTAAGAGATTATACACATTCCACCAATTAATTTATTAAATTGTCATTTTTATTTTTCATCCATCCAACCAAACACAAAAGAAGAAAAATGTATCTCTCCTACTTTTCATCCTTCTTACTTTCTATCATTCCTACCAAACAAAGCATTAAGGAACTTTTATACAAAAAGAACAAATTGGTATGCTTCAATATATCTTCCATAACATGCTCTCCAAATATATCCTCCATTTTGACGTCCTACAGATTTTTAAGGTCTAATCATTAGATTTGCAGATCTAAGAGTACATACTAAGCGACAAATACCATTTGGTTTTTTTCAATCAACACTGCTACTGTTTGTTCTAAGGACATTGGTACAAGTTGGTCTCTATCTGATTGATGCTCATCTTCATTTGTGTAACATGTTGGTCCTCAACAAACATTCTCCCATGCAGTAAACTTATCAGCAGATGATCTTGATTTCTTAGTTTACTGTGTAAATTTCACGCCAATATCATTATATCAAATTATGAACAAGTAAATAGAAACAAGGCATATGTATAATTGAGCAAGAGTACGCTTGAATCATTGCCTCACTATTGACAAATCTATTACCCTGACCACTCTTTCACAAGGGAAAAAAAATTCACTATAACTATTGTATTGATCGTAAATTTTATCAAACATTAAAACTTAATATTGATGTAGTAATTATAATAAAATCACACCATTAAATTAAAATTTTAGGTCTCAAACAAGTCTAAGCTGGTGGGCCTATTGTCGTCGTGCCCATTGGCTTGGTAGACGTTTGGACCCACATTGAGGACCCCTAGTGTTTGGCGACTGTTGTCATGTGACTCATGTTTGATTCCTTTTTTGTAGTGTAGTGGTTACAAATAAAAGTAAAACAGCTTTTCAAAAGTTTTATTACTCTAATTGAGATAAATGTCAGGAATATCTCATAAATATTGACATAGCATGCTAATATAAACTAACTTCAATACCAAATTAATAAATTAAAATTGGTTGTTTCTTAATACAAACTTAAAGATGAGACGGTTTGTTATTATAAATAATATATAAATCACGTTAGTATCGAATACGAATAATTTAATTTTAACATAAACCCACGGTATATCAAAAAAGTTTTATTATATGAATTCTTTTGGCATTAAAAAAATAACATTTTTTTATTTTTTTAGCTTTTGGATTGAGTAGTTTTTCAGTTTGTAGAGAGGCTATAATTGGTAGGTATGGTTGAGAGAGAAGGGTAAACTAGTCTTAAATATTTTATTTGCAAATTATGTAGGTCAACTTAAATACGACACGGAATAAGATCTTCTCTAATTTATTTTTTGTCTATTTGTAGATCAACTACAATGAATTCACGTTATACCCATATATATAAGTGAGATTTTCACTAATACATAGTAATGTACTAACAGAAAAAAAAAAAAAAAAGGAATCTGAATCCGCAGAACACAGATAACTAAATAAATTCAATTAATAACAAGAATTTAACACACTAAACTACATAAATAAGATTAAAATTAATTAATATTAAAATCAATTTCCTAATAAATGAGCCAAACAGGACTCGGTTGTTTCTCGGCACGGATTCATAATTTTCTTCCACAGCAGGGAGCAGAAGTATATCATTGTTAAGACTAATAATCGGGATAACCCTATAAAGTTCTTTTTTTAAATCAACTTAAAAAATCATTCAACTTCGATCTGTTTAAAAATAAATTAAGCCCAAACCAAACCCAAAACGAGCCGAATTCTAACCGAACCCGAATAACTCAACTATTTTACATATAAACAAATTAAGCATAGTCAAAATAACTCAACTCAATTATCGACCCTAAAATCATTGCAATCTAGAGTCTAAAACTAAAGGTTAATGGTTGAATTAATGGCTACTGCCGTCTACTGAACTCGAAAATCATGGATTCAAACCTCATCGTCTATTGTCAGATTAAAAAACAAAAAAGTCTGAAACTAGACCACGAAATGCCAAAATCCGCAAATACTAACCACAACTACAATGGAGCTCGGCCATCCAAGTGACACCAAGAACAAACAGTAAAAGCCAATTCCTCAAATTGAGTGCAAGAGGAAACCAATATACTTATCGTGAACATCAAATAATGAATGCCGATTGTAGTTCGTTTAGTCTCATGCTATAACAAGAGTCTAGCGATTGCTTTCATTTGAAATCAAAGCACAAGTTATGGAACAGTACTGAGAATTTGTTTGGGAAATTCGACAAAATCTTTTTCAATTAGTCTGGGGGAAATGAAAGATGAACAATGTATTCTAAAAACGAGATTCGTGCCAAGTCTTAACATGGCTAGCCGCAACTGAAGAACTCGATAAATATGCTAAAAAAACAAAACTTTAACATCAAGCCATTTATTCTGCTTCGAATAATTCTTGTGTCTCTCTCTCTTTCTCACTTCAAGTATACCTTGGAAACGTTATATCAAATGCAGTAGCTGATGTCTTTATATATCCAGGAGCAGCCTGCGTGGGTCTTCCACCACATCTTTGATTCTTCTCAAAAAGAAAACTGCCTCTCTGCCATCAATCAGCCTATGGTCATATGTCAGGGCGATGTACATCATTGGCCTTGGAACTATGTCGCCCCCAACAACCATGGGACGGGACACTATTGAGTGCATACCCAGGATTGCAGACTGTCAAAGGACAAGTAGAGAGAACCAATAAACGAAGATAATGTCAACAAAATGGAAGGACAAACAAAGAAACAATATAATTTTCTATCATCACGAATGAAGAAGAAAAAGAAGCAACAATTCCTGGAAAAAGAAAACCAACATGTCGAAGACTTAAATGTTCCAGCAAAGAGTGATTACCTGAGGAGGGTTGATAATGGGGGTACTCAAAAGGCTTCCATAAACACCACCATTAGATATAGTGAATGAACCTCCAGCCATCTCATCAATTGATAGGGATCCATCATTTGCCTTCTTAGCAAGGGTGTTGATTTCTTTCTCTATATCAGCAAAATTCATCCCTTCAGCATTACGGATAACTGGAACAACAAGGCCCTAACCAAAGCAAAGAAAAAAGGGTCAATATACTAGAAACTTCTATATATAAAGCTAAACAGTTCATGTCCTCATTTTATATTGGATAAATGGTGAAAAGAATGAGTGCATATGTCAAACATGATGTGTTGCACAGACACTTCAACTGATGCATACCCAAGTCCATGTACTACAAAGTTATTATTCAATGAAAATCAGTGACTCTTGCAGACAAAGCTAACTGTACGTTTATATGGATTTCTGAAAATAACAGGAAAATATACAAAAGTTGAAAGAAATAATTAGTTCTGTGAAACAGAAAGGACTATTAACAAAATGTCTATAAATGTTCCTCAGATCAGAGCTTCGAGACATAATTAGTTCAGCATGTTTAATTTTCCCCGTGACCAAATGACAGCAACAAATATATAAATGTTCCTCAAATCAGAGCTTCAAGACATAATTAGTTCATTATGCTTAATTTTCCCTGTGTGACCAAATGACAGCAAACAAATATTTAAAGGAATGACAAACTTGCCTTTGGAGTACCAACAGCTATGCTGATATCAATATAGTCCCTATATATGATATCATCCCCATCTATAACGGCATTGATGATGGGCTGATTCTGGAGCCCACTAACAGCAGCCTGAAAATTGGACAAGGTAATATATAAACTCTGAGCCCTCTTTTAACACCATACATCCCTAAACTGGAACATTTGAGATAAAGAAGGCACAAGTGCATGCACAAAAGTGCCCACACACATATTTGCCCAGGTTCAGTTCAAGTGACAACTTGCAAACAGTTACATACTTTCACAAATCCTGACATAAGTCCCAGCTTGACTCCATGCTTTTCCACAAAGGCATCCTTGTAATCAGAACGAAGTTTCATCAAATTAGTCCTGCAATAAACAACAAATCAACAAAAGGCAATAGTACAACCACAATTTTATTACAGAACAGCATGAGCTCTATGCTGAAATTTGCAAGGTAATCTAGCCAATACCATAAAAATTATGCACCATTCAAAGGTCCTCTTGGTTTGGTTTTGGAGTTAATCAATCCACCCTAAAAATGAAGCGACTTCATACCTAATCACATCTCCATTGATTTATTATATCAATTGAACCAACGTAAACTAAACTCTAACAAATAGCATACACATGCGCACAATTAAATCGCATTGACCTCATTGTCTCGTGCGCTCTCAACAAAGAACCTACTCTAATCATATTAGAGTTCGTTGGCCAAAATAGAAAAGAGATAACTGAGATTCCAATGCATGGTTGTTTTGGACATCCCAAACCAAGACTAACCTAATTAAAGTAGAACCAGGGATGATTCCAATTGATTACATTTGTTATGCAGTCTGATTTGGTTGTAAACTAGTAGCCAACCATGGCCAGTCAACTCCATATTGAGCAGCATAAGACCCAATCAAAGATGCCTAATCCAAGGAACTGTGGAGTAGATCACCAGTCTAAATCATCATTAGCTTAGGTTATATTGAGTATAAACTTACATATCAACTTCATTGAATGTCGTCAACAAAGCAAATGTGTTCTGAGAATCTTTCAGACGCGTGGCAACTCGCTTTCTGAGCCTTGTCATAGGAACCTGTGATCGAAATAGATTCAATACACAATGAAGTTAGATGATCCTATTGCTCTCAAATAGAGTAAAATATACAGAATCTTTACAGATAATCCATAACGAATATATTAAAATGAGACTCTAAAAACTCACTCGTCTTTCCCTATCCTTAGGTGGGAGCTGAGGTTCAGTAGCAGAGCGTTTAGGGGGTGAGGGAGAAGTTGCCTTAGGCTTTTCTATAACAGGAGGAGTTTCAACTTTAGGCTTTTGCTTCTCCTCTTTTTTCTCTTCAGCAGTGGGAGATGGCTGAGAAGCAGCTTTTTCAGATGGCTTCTCAGATGGAGCAACATGAGCCACACCTTCATCAGATTTTGAAATGATAGCAATCTTGGTACCTGGTTCCACAGTATCCCCTTCCTTGGCTGTGAACTACCAATATTTAAGTAGATTCAGGATCCATCATTTTCAAAGCCAGAAAATGTATAACAAAATGAACTTTTCAAATGCAATATCTGCATTGATAAACAATGATTTCACCTTTTGGATAACACCCGCTTCAGGACTAGCAACGTCAATGGTCACCTAATTGAATGAAAATCCAAAGTAGAGATGATTAATCCCACTGACAGCCTTGGATTACCAATTTAAAAATAAGTTTGGAATAAGTACCTTATCTGTTTCAACTTGAGCAATTGGCTCATCAACTTCAACTCTGTCACCAGGATCTACTCGTAAAACATTAGATGCAAACAGAAGCAAGCAATTACATTGAGAGAATGAATATTTGAAACAAGAAGGAATGGGAAACATATAGTGGGAAACATACTCTTCAAGAATTTCGCTAAAGTTCCATCACTTATAGATTCACCCATAAACGGGACAACAGCATCAACCAGGTCACCTTCAGCACATTTTATACACACAGAAAGTATATATTTAAGTTAGAGATTGAATAACAAAAGGGTATCATGGCATCACCTTGAACACATTACATACACATGGAAAAATTGATAGATGTTAAAGATTGAAAAACTACAATATAGAGACCATTCAGCATAAACACGTGCACATATCATGATTCGTGTAGGACGTGCTTGAGTATCAAACACCACATTTGAATCCATTCTAACACCAGTGATTTGCAATGCCCAAACCCCAAAATACAATCTACACATACTTCACCAAACGCTGAAGAGGATGACATACGTGCTAGGCGCCTAAGTTTCGGTCCAAGAATCACATAGGCAATTGTCACTTCCAATTTGGTCCATTTTAGCAGCATATCACATGCACAAAATCCACCATCATCCAATAATTTAAGCCCTTGGAATTCAAGTGAATTCATCCGTACAGACATTTACATGATTCATATGGTTTTTTGCAAATCAGATGCTTATATAGGATTATAAGTTTCACTCATCTTACCTTTCAAAAAAAATTATTAGAACCCATCCAACCTGTCCACCATCATAGATATCTAATCTACACAGCAGAATTTTTCTTGGTAGGGTCCTCTTCTTTATCAATGCTGATGAGAAAATATTAGAACTTTGTAAGCACAGCTTATTGTGCAAAGCCAAACCCACATTGATAATGTTGAGGAGCAAAGAGTAGTTAAGGGTCAGTTTGGAATGCACTACCAAGTAAATGTGATAGAAACCACTGGAAGCAGAGAAATAATATCTCTTAACTTCTGGCAACATGGAAGAAAAAATTTTCCGGAAAAGGGCCCAAACATCAGCCCATGTCTTCCAACAACATCAGACATCCATGATAAGGATTGAGTAACTAACAACACCTCCATAAATATCCAAACATATCTGGAGTAATAACCTGCACAATATGTTTTTTTTTTTTTGAACTGAACCTGCACAATATTAATAAACGAAAATTCACCACAAGGTACATCGATATCACACCATTGTTTGAACAAAATGGCCTGCTCCAAATTTGCTTGGAAACTTCGGGTTGGTGAGTGGCGACAACTTCCCTACAGACAAGAAAGCCAAAAAAAGGCAGTTGAGAACTGGTTCCTTATATCATGTGTTTACATATAGCCCGTACTAACATCTCCAGTGCACCATCTTGGTTGGAGATAAAAGCTAAGTCACGTAATCAGGCATCACGGTACATAAAAGGAACCCCAAGACAAGAATGAGATCAACATATTTGAATGTGATTTTTGGGTCGTTTGATATGTCAAATGCCACTCATATTCAATGCCTATGTAGGTGAGGTAAGAGAATTTCAATAAGCGAACTTGAGTCCAGCCATCTTCCATTGTTTAATGTTACTGTACTTCTGCAGTACATATGTTTAGTAATAAAAATTTGTAAATATGAAATTCTAGAAAATTAAGGGGTTTAAGACCCTGCCAACTGCCTTAATATGACAGTACTTGAAATACAGATTTCCTTAAACCAAAGCTGGGTTTAAGGCGGGCATGTGTCAAATTAGATCTAGTCAGGGCAAGTCTGAATCCATTAAACCCTTCCTTAATTACACATGTTGCTATCCCTGCTTATGATCATAAAAGTACTTATAACGAAGCTCATTTATATCAAAAGGTAAAATGATAAGTAACACTGACCTTGTTGGCCTCAAGCTCATCGAGCGGCCTACAAGAACATAAATTTTTGGGAGGAATAAATTGTATGTCTAGTGGAGAAACCATATGCATGTATTAGTTTTGCCATGTAGGCAACAGAATAGAGGTGGACGAAAGCTTACCACGAAAAACCAGGTGACAGAAATTTTGAACATGACCAATTCCTCTAGGATGTAGTAAAATCTGTTCACATGATTGGAGAAACAAAAGTGGTGAGAAAATTTTCACATACACGATGAAAGAAAAATTTAACTTTAGAAGTAAAAATTTTGACATAAATACTTAAGGAAATAAGAGTTCCAACAACAACTGAAATCAATCAGAAATTCTGCCTACACAAAAAATAAATAATATGATAAGGACTATAAGAATAATTGAAAGAATTTCCTAACCATCCCAACTGGAAATTAGTTTTGGTTTCTACTGTAAAAAATTCTACTGCTTTTAATAACAAAATAACTATCATTCCTTAAGGCCACATCAATTGAATGGTTTGTGCAAGAAACCTTTTTCTTCGGTATGTATCTTTTTGTGCAAGAAACCTTCCAGAACATAGTGTCATTGGTGAAAACATCTACTTCAAAAAATAGCCAAAGTCATCTTTGCTTCCTTCGGTTCTGCCTGATTATAACTTGAACCAACCATAACCCACATCTACTATAAAGGAAGAGCTTAAGAAAAATGGAACGTGTAAAATTTTGGTATTTGTTTAGAAACTAGAACTAACTTTTTTAGGTTCAGTCAAAATATAGAAAAAATAACCCACTTTTTGCTTGCAACACAAGGGGTGGAAATGAAGTCCACTAAACTTTCACCAGTACAACTATTTTGCTAGGCCACAATAATTATTCATCTTTAAAATATCTGAAAAGTAACCCAGCTCTGCAACATAAACTCCAGAAGAAACCTATGGGGATAAGCAGAAAAAAAAAATGCAAATTTCCACAAACTAATTGCACAACTTCAACACGTTTATTTTCTGGTTATTTTTTTCAATAAGTAACAGAAATATTTTTAATCATAAAAATATAAAAGCAAATAGTACAATGGAAGTCAAAGGTGGACAAATTGTCCAAACCAAAAATCTGTCAAAAACAAAACACTAAAACGAAACCAAAACTATATTCTGCATGAAAATGTCCAACTCAAAGTAATGCAATAAAGAGGAACATGTTCAAACTCCTTAGACACCGAGGTCCAAAAGGAGGCCAAAAAGTAGAACCGATCACATAGTCCTTCCAC
This sequence comes from Ilex asprella, assembly GCA_023539305.1. Classification (NCBI taxonomy): domain Eukaryota; kingdom Viridiplantae; phylum Streptophyta; class Magnoliopsida; order Aquifoliales; family Aquifoliaceae; genus Ilex; species Ilex asprella. Next base: position 2,350,234 of record CM042197.1, read on the forward strand.
CTCATTTTTGTTTACAAAGATCCTTGCATTCCTTTCCAACCAAACAACCCATACAATAGCATAAAAAACACAACCGCAAAGAGTCCGCTATCTTCTATTGCTCCCCCACGCCCGTAACATCCAAGCAAAACATATGTGACATAGTACTCGGCCTCCCCCAACTAATTCCCACATGGTAAAACAACTTGTTCTATAGTGACAGCGCAATGGGAAAACGTAAGAATAAATGATCCACACTATTGCTTTTACACATAACACACCATTACGGTAAAAAACACGTCATGGGTCTCCTTCTTTGAAGCACATCATAAGTGTTAATTTTATAATGAAAAATTATCCATGCACAAAATTGCATCTTTAAAGACACTCTAGCTTCCCAAATCACCCTCGAAGGAGAAAACAAAGGAAGAGAAGGAGCATCAATTAAAGAATCAAAAAAGTATTTACATGAGAAACACCCGTAGAATCAATAGTCCAACGCTTTCTATCCAAACAATCATGGGTCTTATTTTCTGGTTATTTACTGACATACAAGTACAACATAATCTGGAACTAATTTGGATTCTCAGCTAACTGGAGTAGAGGTTGGGTCAAATATCTCAAATTTCAAAACCTACAAAACTTACACATGCATTTAAACAGTAACTCTTAACATAATTACAATTGACACAACCATATTCTCCAACAGATACAAAAGCAATAAAATGAAAACGAAAATTACATCTTCCCCTGCAGAAGAGCAAATTCTAGGCGTGGATACCGTGGGCCGAATTGTGTGCAATGAGTTCCCAAGAATCTGCTTGCAGAGCAGAATTAAACGTCACATAAAACGATAAGAGTTCATTTTTTTAATCCATCACTGTACATGCATATAAATATACATGTGTGTGTGTGTGTGTGTGTATAGCACAGTAAATGAACAAATGATAGAGATATCAGGGTCAGAACCGAAGCAGAGGAGCCTCCATATGCCACCCTTCGCCTTATAACGCTTAACATCGCCGGAAATGATCTCTTAAAATCTGCTTTTCACGATACAAAGAGCATAACATCTCATTTAATAAATACATATGAAATAAAAAAAAAAAGATATCATAAAATTCAGCAAACATAGACGATGATAAACTCAAAGACCTATGCTATCCGTTCGAACGGAAGTGTATAGAGAACGAGAAAAATGAAACGCAGGGAATAGTGGTCACAGAGACAGATCTTATGGTAGTTTATACGTACATTTACAATTACATGAACCGTAGTGGGATTAAGAGGTTCTAACCTGAAAGAAAGATGCTATGATTCTTCGAATATAGTTGGATCAAAGCTAGGGTTTTCAGATCTTCTTCTTCTTCCTAAGTTAGAGAAAGAGAAAAAGAGAAAGAAAGTCGCCGCGAAGATTTTCTCGATTTCTATTCACTTTCCTCTCCCTTTTCTTTGCAGGACTAATCTCACTTTGCACGTCGTAAGATACTTCAATTTTTAATTTATATCCTTAAATATTAAAAATTTTAATTTATATTTGATATGTTATGAATTAATAATAATATAAACCTCGCTCCAACTATCGTCTAATTTTTTATCATAAATTAAAATATGTGAGTCATAAATACTTCGAGCATTAGAATGAGGTATGTCTATCGCTACAGGATCATAGTCTCTAATCACTTTGACATTATCTTATATATCAAAAATAAATTTTCGTTAATCAAATGCTAGTTAAATCTAATACGTGCAACTCAACATAAACTCATGGTCGAAGCTCTTGCGATTTATATGTTTTAATTTATAATGAAAAATTAAAATATAATCCAAGTAAGATTCACATTATTACTAATTTAAGTATCTTAATTTAGTCTCTCAATTATTAATTTTATATCAATTAAATCTTTTTACCTATTTTCACCATTTCATAAGCTCTAAAATAGATCAGGTTGAGTTAGTCTCCAATTGATCTAACAGTAAAAATTGATAAAAATATTTAATTAAGACGAATTTGATATTTGAGAGAGTAAATTGAGAAAATTGAAATTTTAATAATCAAATCAAAACCAAAGACAAAGAGAGCTAATAGTTTTAATGTTATTTCTATATATTGTTTTGGTCCATTTCTATCATATTACATATTTTTATTATAAGTTAAATTATGTAATTTTTTATTAATTTATGTCTCAATACAATTTTTATTTCAAATACTATTTATATGTGATAGTGTACACATGTTTTTTTTTTTTTTTGAGGTAATGTATTTGGAGAAAATTTTATCAATTTTTTTTTTTAAAAAAAACAATGGGTAGAAAATTATTTTTAAATTATGTAATTAAAAAAAAAAAAAGAGAAGAAAAAATATTTTTTGATATAGTGATATCAATTTTTTTGTTGCATTATGGGTATGACACTACACGTATGAATTCCTAAAATAAATTGATATAGCGACACATGGAACGATCCTCAATGATAAATCTGAAACAAAGAATTAGAAAATAGGCAGATATGTATCCAACTAATTCCCTCCAAAGCTAAAGTCAATCGGCGTTAGAGTCATGAGTACAGTCTATTCTCTATTTTTAGATTGCGTACCTTAATCTAGTTTCTTAAAGATGAGTTTGTGATGATGGCATTGCCCTTGGGCCCCTCTTAAAATTTAATGACGTGCATTCTTGTCCCAGCACAATGAGAGTTATCCCATCAAATATTTACAAGACTAATCCCCTCGGACGAGTAGACTTTTGCTCGAGAACTACTGAGTATTCATGGCTCATCTATCGGTTATTAAATATTTCCTCTCGATGCCTGACACCTATGCCCGAGTATTCACTAGTGGGGAGCAAGCACTCTTGAGAATGACTGAGGAGTTCATGTAAGCGTAACAGTCATTAATATCTTGTAATGATAATTGTTTTCACATTTTTCGAAGATCTAAACATTTATTAATAGTTCTGTTTTAATCACTCAAGATCCCATTAATAAGATGTCTAATCCCTTTTAATGCTAGGCTCTGAGGGTCATACTCGACCCTTCTTGAGATAACTCCTTGATGCCACTCCTAGACGCCATTTGCACTCCTTAATGACCGTAACTGTTCATATGTCCTTTTATTACTGTAAAATCGTCTAAAGTCCTGTCCGACACAAATAAAAATCACTGTTACTACAAAGTAAGCAAAATTTTTTTTTAGATAACATTAATGAGTGAATCTGTGCAGTAGATTTCACTTTCGCCATGTCTCGAGGGCTTACTGGTCTATGGGCATAGTTTGAGCAGAGTAAGATTTACTCAAATATATATATTTTTTCAATTTTTTTTATCAGATTAATTATTATATATTTAAGTGCGGCTTATTATATATAATTGAGTGCTTTACTCATTAAAGATAGATGACCCGTGAAGAAAAAAACTGAAGATAAAATGTACTAGAGAAGATCTAAATCAAATTTTTTTTTTTGTGAGAAGTGTCCGAACTAATTTACACACTCCTAAGACTAGTCCAAAAATACTTGAAACCCTAAGCAAAATTTTTATATGGGGCCCCAAATTTATTTTTAGATGAATAATTTATTTATTTTTATTTTAAAATATTTAAATATATATCTTTTAGTAGGTATATTTAAGGTGAGAACTAACTTGCAAAACAAATACATTATGTAACTGACTAAATTAAAATTAACTCAAGTAAGAAATTATAGGTCAAAAAAATATAATTGTATAAATAGATCCGAGTTATTATAAATTCAAATAAAATAAGAGTATAAAATTATATAATTTTTTGTACAAGAATATGGTGTGATATTTTTTTTTTGAATGTAAAGAGCATTTTTAAAATCTTTTTGATCTTTTTATGAAAAATCTTATTTTAAAAAAAAAAAAAATTATTCATATAATTTTGTGAAACAAACTTGAATGCACACTAGACAAATAGGGGCGGCTAGGCGACTGCTTCACTTACCTAAAAATAAGATTAATACTCCACACACTTCAGCTAATTCTTTTTTTAGTCTTTGATCATATTAAATACTGACCATGTAGTTCCAATTTAAAGAAGCCTAATCCTCAAATACTCCATCCAACCAACCAAGAAGAGATTGGAAAAGGAATATACAGTTGTAGCCCAACATCTAATAGTTTCTAAAACATTATCCACAGATATTTATCTGGCTACAACAAAGTCATGAACCTGAAGAAGAACAGAGAGTGATTTCACAATGAAATGCATCCATGGGCACTCGCCATTCTTCCCCACGGTTTCACTGCTCAAGCACAACCACCAACTGAAGATGGACAGATTGCTTTGGCTCTCCTCCAATCATCCCACTACGCTTCTACGAGGAAAATACATTATTTCACCAGTTCCATTGAGTACCAAGGCTATGATGGCCTCTCTTCCGGTTCTCAGAGCAACTTCTCCGCCCACTTCCGGGGACTTATCAGTCTTGCTTCAGACCAGGTGGGTTTCCCTTCATCCCCAACTCCAATTTGTTGTATAAAATTTCACTTCGCCACTGTTAATAGCCACAACGAATGCGGGTCTGACGTGGATTAGATATGCAGAAAAGTTATTTTTACGACTTGAACTTTAGACGTCTTGGTCAGTAGCAACGCAGCCTTATCATTAGGGATATTCATTGGTTATTCTCTCTTGTGAAATGTGGTTGTAAAATTGAATAATTATTATCAATGTTTTTACCTGGTTGACAGTGCAGTACTCCTCTTCATGTACTGGATAACCAATTTCGTTGTGCCAGAGATCATCTACAAGGATCTCCAAAATAAGACAAGTGAAGAAAAGAGTCCCATGGATAATTTTCTATCTGAATCTGAGCAAGGAAGCACACCCATTGATAATGTACCAAGCTCAGGACAGATAAAGAGGGGCTTCAACGGCACCAAGCCAAAATAACACTTAGCCAGGGGCTACCCACCACTGTTCTAAGTTCTATGTTCTTCCAGTAATGAATTCATCCTGATTAAGCAATTTCCATGCCCCTCCCCCAGTATTAATTTTCTTGATTAATCGGTTTAAGTGTCATGAATGAGGGTGGGCCTTGGCACAATAATAATGTTGTTCGACTCGCAGAAACAGTTTCTTTGCAAGCGTATCCGGCAATGACGAGAGCCCTGTATATTAGATATTTTTTTTTAAAAGGGGTGCAACACAATGACTTCCCCGCGGGTCATTCATTTTAGTACTACTCTCGCCCAAACACACTTAACTGCGGAGTTCTGATAGCCTGACTTGCGTTTGGTTTTCAATCTCTTCGTTTTGCGCCAGGATTGGATTTCACCTCTGATTAAATTAGTGGGCAACCATAATTACTCTTTCTGTAGTGTGGATGATGTCGTTGAAAGCGAATTTGGAAGTAGGCCTCGGGAAGTCATTCTTTCCCCCTTTCATGTTGTTCTTCATGTTGAACATATTGGGAGAGATATGGCGCAACGAGTAAGTTGCTTCTTGAACGTCACGTGTTCAAGTCATAATAACAGAATTTTCATGCTCGGGGAAAACCAGTCTTCTCGTACTCAAGGTAAGGTGGTGTTTATCCAATCCCCAAATGCCAAGGGACTGATTTCCCTTCTATATATAGAGACAATTTAAAACAAAACAATCTATATTCCTTTTTATCATTAATTGTGGTGAGAACTGAACAGAACAGACATGACCAGAACATAGTCAATTTAACATGTATATCATCTTCTTGTTTCATTCCAGTTAGACAGAAACTAGCTGCTTCACATTGATGGGGATTGCATATTGTTGTGAACCAGCGTAAAGAAGGTCAATCAAGATCCGAGCAGCTGCCTCTGTGGGATGGTATAGATCCCAGAAAACATGATCACTTCTGTTGGGGCAGTAGCTTGAAATGGGCACACATGGAATCTGAGCATTTAGGTTCCCCAATCCACAACATGCAGCTTTAACCTCTTTGAATCCTGAAAAATTATCGGAGCTTTAATAAAAAAAACTTAGGGGACAAAATGCAAGATTTGGAATGCTATTTAGACTCCTCTCGGGTTAACTATCTCTTGTTCATACTCAACTCAAGCCCGATTATCATCGAGCTTGGATTTTCGTGACAAACTCAGCTTGATTATTAGAAAGAAAACGAATGAATTGTAGTACCATAACTAGCTGGTTTCTGAATGAAGTTGCTGAAGACAGCGTAGGACTCAAAATAGGAGTAATTGATGTCCTTCAGCTCTGATTTGAGTCCCTGCAACATTGATTTCAAGCCTGTATTGTACTTAGTTGACCAGTAATTGGCTTCTTCATTGCATTCATTTTTATTTTGATTCCTCTGTGTTGGACAACACCCAATTGCTGCAATTCCTGTCATCACAAATTTACGTGCACCCAGACCATGCAACCTCTGCAACCCCAAAAACAAATTTAAGTTCAAAGGGGGTGATGAGAATGTTGCAATATGAAATGTTCCAATATGAGGCGACAATGTCGCAATACTAAATGTTCTAAAACGGTTAAGTCAAGTACGAGCATAATTATGTGCAAAAAAATTATATTTTAGAAATAACAATGTTATCGTGCTGAACCGTCTTAAATGTTAGTCACGAAAATATGATGGTATACTTTCATTTTTAAGTGTCTCAAATTGATAGAACGAGTTATATCCATGAGTTTATATTGACAGTGACGTAAATAATTACGCAAAATAAAATTAGTGCCACAGTGTACCTTCATTAGTCCTTCGAGGGTGTAAAGCATCAAGTCAACATACTGTTGCGGGGTGTTTTTTTTTGATTTGGCAGACCCGGAGTTGAAGTAGCCAAGTAAGTCATTGCTTCCAATCACAATGGCGAATATGGACTTTGATAAATGCACATGTGCCGCACCAGATCCTAGCTTTGCCACCAGTTTTTGGTAGACGGTAGAGTAATAGATCACTTGCTTTGTCAAAGGAATTGACTGTTTCTGAAAATAATATATTTAAATTAGTTTTATTTACAAAGTAAGACAATTGCGGGGATAGCTCAGTTGGGAGAGCGTCAGACTGAAGATCTGAAGGTCGCGTGTTCGATCCACGCTCACCGCAACTTTATTCATATCTCTTTTCCTTCTTTTTGTTTCTAGCTTGAGCTTGGTCGACTTACTAATTCATCATTACTGTATATGTTGACTACTTATATGTGGGCTTACTCACGCTCGCTGTAGCCCATTGTTAGTTTGCATACGATTTTTTTGATTCATCCGATTGAATAGGTGGAAATTAAATTCTACTTCTGCACCTTTGGTCTAATCGTACTATTTATTTTATAAATGATTTATTTTCTAGAAGCTAAATATTCAATTTTTTCCTAATTATCCTTTACAATAATACCTCGATACGAAACTAGATAATAACATTTTTTAAAGAATGGTTTTGAACACTCATCGCCCCTTCTCCTTCGTTGATGCTATTCTACGAGTATAAGAAATACAACGAATAAAATGAATAATGTTGTGCACACCACCTTTATGCACCACCACACTTATTACACCATCAGACTCATCGTATATTTAATAAATTTTATGGGACCCAGTAATCTAATGATCTATCTCGAGGGAGAAATGCTATTCAGACCTAAAAATTTGACTTTATTTATTGACCTGATAATGTGATTTCATTATAATCATTTGATGAAAATAAAATTTTAAATGTTTGATAGAGCTCACCGTCAATCCAAATATAATAGTAAATCAAGTTAAGAAATGAGATTAAATTTTTAGATCTGAATAACATTACTCGGAAGTTGTGCACGAAAATATTGGAGGAAAGTGGTGTGTGTAGCATTGTTGAAAATGGATAAGATTGATTCTTGCTTATTCACTTACAAATAGCTCATCGGTGCCATTGAAGATTCCGGCACCACCTGAGGCGAAGCTAACACCTTTGAGGAAGTCACTGCCCGTGTTGGAGAGATATGGCGGCGAAGTTGGTAACCCCAATTTCTCAGCTGCCACATTACAAGCCATATATTCAAATTTTAAAACCATACTTTTATATTTATTGCATTTCAAGAATTATTTATAGTCCCCTAACCATCATTCTTGCGCCAATTACGTTCTCAAGATCAACGGTTGGCTATGGCGACTCTCATGATCCTTTCAAAACTTAATATGGGCATATAAATAATATAAATTTTTAGTTTTAGTTAATAACTCCTCTCTTTAATAGACTAGCAATGTATGTATGTGCGTTGCATATGAATAATTTTCATATATAATAAATTAATAAAAAATATTAAGTATATGTGTGTCTAAATTAAATATCATCTTAAATTTATCAAATTTATTTTTTTATCACTAAAATTGTATTATAGAATTATGAAGACTTTGTCTGTTTTCAATGATTTATTGGTTTAACTATAAAAAAATTTGATTAAAAATAATAATTAAAATTTTATTTTTTAGAATTTTGGGATTGAGAGTGATTTTTTATGATGTTTGACAAATTAAATTTTTTAAAATTCATTTGATTAAGATTCTACATATAATTCATTGATTAAATTAAATTAATTATCAATAACCTAATCATATTATAATTAAGAATTTGTTAGGCCAATTAGGATAAAATATACTACTAACTATACTAATGCATATTTTTTAGGGTAATATAGTCATTTAAAAAAATTATATATATATATATATATATATATATAATTAGAGCAAGATAAAGTAGTCATTACAATTCTTTATAGGGGTAAAATAGTGAATCAAAATTTTTTGATGTTAACGTACTTTTATTAGTAATATAGATATAGATATAGATATAGATAATACCCCTAATCAATTTAATAAATCTTGTGACAAGGTACAGATCTCAGTTGACCAATGAAGAAAAGAATAAATTAATTAGGGCCTATTAATAGCATACAAAAATAGAAAAAAACAGTTATTAACTTATTATAGTGAGTCATAAGTTGTGTTTGCGTGTACTGATATTCATTTTGCCCCGCTTCCATGTTGAACCCAATGTTCTCCGGATAGCCAATAGACATATTCTACATCAACAAAACCAATAAGAAAAAATAAAACCGGAGAATAAATTATGTACATAATATTTAAAATAAGAATTATCTCGTAAATCATGACCTTTTTTTTTTATCCTATAAAGCAAGAAAAAGAGAAAAAGAATCAAACCCAAAAAGAGAAAAAGAATATATCAGCATACTTAAAGTTTAGTTAATTATTAAAAAAAATTAATTATGGGACCTCTTTAAAGAGCTGGAAACAGCATCAATTGAGCCGACCCCTGAATCTAAAGCATCAAGCTTGTGGTCTTTCGGCTATTAGCTCTGAATCCTCGACATATTCAATAATTTGTCTTGCATCTGAAAAACTTGAATGTGTACATACAACAACCTCTAGAGATAATTCAATTGATAATAGGGCGAGTTGTGACTTAAATGTCATGAGTTTGAATTTTTACACTCATTTGGAATTACGTAAATGTCTCATGAATATCTTTGTCCTGACGTAGATGATCTGTTTTTTATTAGATTGAAAAAATGATTGATCAATATGCGAGTAACTCGGACATCCTGACTGTTTAAACTCATTTGACTGAGAAATAGTAACTGACTGGTGGATTAAAGTTATTTCAGTGAATAATCTCAACTAGGCGTGAAGTGGAAGTGGAATGTTTAATGGTAGTTTGGTTAGTTTTTTTACCTAGAAAATCTGCAGCATTTTTGCCATTACTGAATCTTCCTGTAGGTTTTCCGCCGGAAAAGTCAATGCCGTTGTGAGGAAAATCTGCCTTTGCAAGCGAGAGTTTCAAGTAATTGTTGTTGCCAACATCTACTAGGGAGTCCCCAAACACGTACAACGCTGGTACCGATTGAGCTTCAGAGGAAAAGAATCCCAACACGAAGAAAGAAAAGAAGAAGAAGAAGAAAGAAGCCACTGGTGGAACTTTGGAAGCCATATCAGCAGTTCAAGAACTCTCTCTCTCTCTCTCTCTCACTCACACACACACAATGAGTGTGAGATGTTGAGGGTAAAGGGGAGAAAAGTTTTGGGTCTTAAAGGATGAGAAATGGTGGATGGGCAGTGTATAATACCAGTGTGAACGGTGGAATTAATACAGTTTTTTGAGTGGTTTGGTGGGGCAAATAATTTGAGGCCTCTTTCACATTAAGAAACGTTATTGTCACGAGAGAGGTCTAGTTTGATCTTTTTTCAATGACATCCAAAACATCATTCTTCTTGTTGGTTTTTACTCCATGGACCACGAATTGTCCTTCTTGCCTGGTTGAAATTGGCTCAAATTGCACTCAGTTTTTTGTGTAAATTAGGAAAACTTTAGTCTCTCTAACTTTCTTGTTGATTGTATGGATTGAGAACTCTAATAAGTAGCTCAAATGGTAATATAAATGAGTTATAAATGCAGATATTTTAAGTTTGAATTTCGGTAACCTCTTGGGTTTAAGTTATGAGAAATTTATTTTATATGAATATCTTAGTACCAGCGTAGATGATCTGTCTTTAACCGGACTATAGAGGAGATTAGTTGAGGGGTGCATAAATTGACATGAACACTACTGATCATTAAGCGAAAGGATTACCATGTTGTAGATCTCGAGTAATCACATGTTGCTTTCATGAATGCAAGAATTTACTTTCGCACCAAACCTTTATATCGGTTATAGTCTTTGGATCTTGTTAGCGATGAGTCGCGATGTCTTTACTAATTTAGTTGGAAGTGTATAGGATCGTTATAGTTAGGTTTAAATAACATTTTTATTTAAAGGAAGGATAATTTTCTTCTTCTATTTATTTGTGGGTGTATGTGTAGGTCTCTCAATCGTGGCAGATGAGGCAAGTTTGCATCATAAATTACTTCACTCATATTAAATTTATTTATTAATTTATCTTTAACGAATCGTACCATATTGGGTTTATGTCGTATATTAACTATATATAATTGGTATATAAATGAGTCGTGTCATGTATTTCTTCTGATTGATTTTACATATACTCGATTCGTTTATTAATTATGTCGTATCAAATCCAGTTGTTTATTAAATGAGTGGTTTAAAGAAAACTCAAACCCCCTAATTCCGTATCGTGTTAACGATTCGTGTCATATTTTGACATCCAATATATGTGAATATGTTTAATTATTATTATTATTATTATTTTATGAAACGCATAAAAGAATATATACAACATTTGAAAATATATGTATTTAATCTGGTCGACTACCAAACTAGTTAGAAAACTACTTTCCTTTGCTTTTTGTTCATAGTCCTTAACATTTAGAGGTGGGTTATCACCTTTTTTTTCTCTGTTTTTCTTCTTTAACAATTCTCTGACTTTTCATCCTAAACCCAACATATTATCAATAGCTTATAAACCTAAATTATTTGATTTTGCTTTGCTGTATCCATCCTAGAGGCTCTAACACCTTGTTGCTAGAAGAGGGAACTCAACATGTTGGGTATCATTTAATCTAGTACAAATTAGTTTAATGATCGTATCAATGAGTCTTTGGTCCAATGATATTTCTTGTATTTAAAGATTCTTAAGATCAAGAGTTCAAATCTCTTTTTCCCTCCCCCAAAAAAAAATTAAAAAAAATGATCAAATAAATAGCAAAACATAAGTCTGCAAGTTCTAAGCGCAAGTCGAGAATTCAACCGACGTAGGTATCCGATATTTTACAAATTTAAGATATGAAGAACGTAAACCACATTCGACAAATTTTGATTTGATTATTTTTGCTCACTCAAATTTTAAAATTGTGACCCACTAAGGAGGTCAAATTTGGGCACCATGACACTGTCTATGGGGTAAAGTCGGTATTCTGTGCAAAAAGCACCGGCCCACACGGCCTCACCCAAGTCACTTCGCAATGCTTGTACGCAAATGCAAGATAGCTTTCCAACTCTAAGGTAACTTAAGGGATTATAGAGATGAAATATAAATTTAGATGTTTTGAGTTCAAATTTTAATAATTTTTTCAGTTAAGTCATAAAAAATTTATTCTTCATGAATATCCTAGTCACGGTGTTGTTGATCTGATTTTGACCGAATCGAAGAGGAGATTAATCAAAATACGTATAAGTTGATCTAAACACTCTTAAACATTGAATTTAAAAAAAAAAAAAAACAAGATAGCTTTCCACCTTCCAAGCTTTAACAATTTAGGAGCTTTAGAACATGGAGATACAGAACTTTATTACTATTTCTATTTCCACTTAGTTTTTTTAGTGCTTTCTGGCAGTTAATGTTGTTACATCACTTTCATGGCATAGTCATAGACACCTGAGTTAATAAAATACAGCTAGCTGTCCCTCCAAGGCAAATCTCATCTTCAACAGCTTGATTGTTGTTTTGTGTTCAAGCCTTCACGGCTTTCTTTCGCTATAATTAATTATTGCATAAATTACACTCATCCTCTAAATTTATAACATAATCATTTAGGTTCCCTCCTATTTGACATATTATATTTAGATCTCTTAAAATTTGTCCTCGTCTAACACATAATCCCAAACATCAGTCTCCGTTAAGATAGTCATTAAAAATTCATGAAACAAAACACATATTTATTCACTATCAATTAAAAATTCTATAACATTGAGCGTTTTTTATTTTTATTTGATATCAATTTGCTAACAAACAGTGGAATAAGACATGGGCGGCCCAACAAATTCGGAGGCCTTGGGCAAGAATATGAAGGTGTGCCCTACAATATATATCTATTACTATAAAATGTCAACAAAAGTGAATTTTTTTTTTTGACTATAATAAGCTTAATACAATTACTAGTGTCTCTACTTCATTTTGTTCATTTAATTTATATATATGTATATGTGTGTGTATATTATCATATAAATCTTTAAATGCCTTGATTTTTCATATTCATACTTGAATAATAACTCTGTATATTTATTGGCATAAAAAATGGATGCACGGGTTGGTTTGAACTAAAGTTGTGCATATTTATTGGCATAAAAAGTGGGTGCACCGGTGACAATGAAAAATAAAAGATTTTCTTTTGGTACATTTATTCAAGTTTAATGCACTAGGGACCAAATATTCAATGTGCATTGAATATATCATATGCTGAAACTTGAAAATGGACCTTTCATTTTTCCATATTCACGCTATACACAAAACCATATAGATTTAAACCGTACATGTACCTATATTAAGTATTCAACCAACAAATATTAGTTGGAACTTCAATCGTTTCATATTCTCACCTCTTTGTCTGATTGATTCTCTTTTAAAAAAAATCCTTATGGTCTAATATTTAGTAGACTTCTACTTCTCTCTTCCTCTCTCACCGTGTGCTAAAATGAAAAAACTGCCTTAATAGGTACCGATTTTCTTTTCTTTGATCTGTTTTCTTCAAGGACATGATTACCTTTTGTTCTACTTGTTATGTTTTCTGATTGTTTATGTTTATTTAATTGAGTGACATCCTATTTTTTCAAGTGCGCCGCTTGCCTCATGTTTTATTTCTTGTCCTTGCTAATAGTTTATGTTTTATTTAATCACTGAAAATTGCTAATATTTTGGATTATAAGACTATTTTATAATGTGTGACTTAATAGAGAAAGATATTAACAAAGACAAGAAATCAAATGACTTTGTTATAGCCACTCAAGATCTCATTAATAAGCTGTCAAATCACTTTTAATGCTAGGCTCTGAAAGGCATACTTGGCATTTCTTGACATAACTCCTCGATGTCTCTTTTAGACGTTTTTGAACTCTTTAACGACCGTAACTATTCACGTGCTTTATATTACTGTAAAACCGCCAAAAATCTCGTCAAGACACAAATAAAAATCAGTTTTACTACAAAGTAAGCAAATATTTTTTTGGATCACATTAATGAGTGAATCTGTGTAGAAGATTTCACTTTCGCCTTGTCTTGAGGGCTTACCGGTCTGTGGCCATAGTTTGAATGCAGTAAGGTTCACTAAAATATATTTTTTTTTCAAATTTTTTTATTGGATCACTTATTATACATTTAAGTGAGATACATTATATATAAGTGAGTCATTTATTCATTAAAGGTAGATGACTAGTGAAGAAAAGAACTGAAGATAAAATGTATTAGAGAAAGATCTAGATTTTTTTTTTCAAAAGTGTCCGCACCAATTTATGTGTACTTAGGACTAGTCCAAGAATACTTGAGGCCCAATGCAAAATTTTTGTATTGGCCTCAAAATTATTTTTATATGAATAATTTATTTATTTTTTTAAAAAAATTATTTAAATTTATATCTTTTAGTAGGTATATTTAAGGTGAAAAATAACTTGCAAAACAAACACATTATGTAACTGATTAAATTAAAATTAGCTCAAGTAAGAAATTATAGGTCAAAAAAATATAACTATATAAATAGGCTTGAGTTATTGTAAATTCATATAAAATAAAAACATAAAATTATGTAATTTTTTATACAAGAATATGGTGCGATATATTTTTTTTTGAACATACATATATGTATGATTTAAAGAACAATATTTTTTAAAAAATATTGATCATTTTATGAAAAATCTTACTTTTTTTAAAAAAAATTATTTATATAATTTTATAAAACATACTCGGAGCCTTTAACAAGTAGAGGCCTAGGCGACCGCTTCACTTGCCAAGAAATAGAGCTCACACTGCACTCAACTCTACTAATTTCCTGCCGTCAGATAAAAAACAGACCATGTAGATCCAATTTGAACAAGCCTAATACTCAAATACTCCATCCAACCAACCAACCAAGAAGAGATTGGAAAAGAAATATACAGTTGTAGCCCAACATCTAATAGTTTCTAAAACATTATCCACAGATATTTATCTGGCTACAACAAAGTCATGAAACCTGAAGAAGAACAGAGAGTAATTTCACAATGAAATGCATCCATGGGCACTCGCCATTCTTCCCCACCGTTTCACTGCTCAAGCACAACCACCAACTGAAGATGGACAGATTGCTCTGGCTCTCCTCCGATCATCCCACTACGCTTCTACGAGGAAAATACATTATTTCACCAGTTCCATCGAGTACCAAGGCTATGATGGCCTCTGTTCCGGTTCTCGGAGCAACTTCTCCCACTTCTGGGGACTTATCAGTCTTGCTTCAGACCAGGTGGGTTTTCCTTCACCCCCAACTCCAATTTGTTGTATAAAATTTCACTTCGCCACTGTTTGCACCAATACATGTGTTTTTTAAGTTTTAACATAGTAATAGCCACAACGAATACGGGTCTGGCGAGAATTAGTGAAGGTTCCAGCTCCACAGGCTACCCAGTAGCCTCCCCTAGCAGCCACCTGCAGCCCACTCTAGCAACCATCTTTGTGGACTATTCAAGGCAGCTGGACGGTGGACTGGTTGATGGTTGGACAGTGGACAGCTGAAAATGTTGACAAAGCTTGCCAAAGCTTTAATGGAGTGCCCTCTTTCTTGACTTATTTGGCCAGAAAATTCCTATAAGTAGGAAGCTTAGTGAAGGCTTAATATATGCTCAAGAGTGTGAGGAAGAAACAGAGAGAGAGAGAGTGAGAAATCCGGGAGAGATTTTGAGAGAATTTTTGTATAATTCTTGTATTTTATTTCCAGAGAGAAATAAAGAATTCCTCTTTGTTTATATCTTACTTGTGGTGTATTTCCGGCCCTGGATAACCAACAA
>CM042197.1:2407032-2430525 GCA_023539305.1 Ilex asprella
GAGAGAGAGAGAGAGAGAGAGAGAGAGAGAGAGAGAGAGAGAGAGAGCGTGTCCAGCTCAGCTTCAATCACTCAGATTTTTCTAATTGGTCCAGACTTCTATAATACTCTCACCCTGAAGCTATAAGTATATGTGTGTTAGGGATTGATTTTAACGGTCCGGTCAACTGCCAAAAACTAGAACTAACCCCCACAGAATCTGATCACGCTCCCTCTTCTCTCTCTCTCTCTCTCTCCTCACAGCAGACACAGTAGTGCATACTCTCCCTTTCTGTCTATCTGTCTCTGTCTCATACACGCCGACTTTTTTGTATAACATTTATTTTTTTCGTGTTGGGTTTGGGGTTTTGAGGTTTTGTTGTCGGTTGATTTTGACAGGTTAGACGAAAGGCTGAGCCAACAGGGGCCGACACTGTTCCAGGTTCGTTGGTCTGATTAGGAGTACTAGCTCCATTTTTCTCTTCTGTATTAGGCGGTTGGTTTACTGATTTTTCGTTTTTATTGACCAGAAACACCGCCGGATTCTTCCTCTGGGCTTCCCTTGCCTGAGAAGAATACTTTGGATTTGATCCTTAATAAGATTCAGAAGTAGGTTTACATTCTATTCTTGAATTACATTTGAATGCTATTATATTACTTTTTTGTTTAGAGCTTTTTTGAAAAAAAAAAAAATTATGGTTTGGTTTGGTTGGGGGCAGGAAAGATATTTATGGTGTTTATGCGGAACCAGTTGATCCCGAAGAGGTATCTTTGAATGTTTCATTCGTAGTGTTGTGTTATTGGAAAGCATTACTTGAATTAGAATTTGTAACTTGGTTGGTTGTCTTGTAGCTTCCTGATTATCAAGATGTGATTGACCATCCAATGGACTTCGCCACCGTTAGGAGCAAGCTGGGAAATGGATCATATTCAACCTTGGAACAATTTGAGGTGTGTGCCCTGTACTTTTGCTTTACTGGTTCAGTACATGCTTTCGTTGTTCAGGATACTGGAGGCCTACTGATTTCATTGCTAATATTTTACTTATTTAAGACCTTGGGTGAGTGTTAGTTAGTCCAATGCGTCAATAATGTCTTTAATGCTGTATAGGATATCAATTGATCTTCTGTTTACCTTATTTTCTAAATGATGTGTGAAGAGATTTTTTTTTTACTTTTTCATTTGTTAAATTTTTCCTAACATGTAAGGCTCTTGGCTTCTTATCCTGTTTATTTAAAGGATGTCCTTTTATAGCTAACAATGAGGCTAACTACAACGCTTTATTCTTTGACGCTAGAGTGTCTTCACTTTTGTCACGGAGCTCAGTGTGATGGTAGTGGACCGGAAAAAAATTGGTATTTGTCCAAAGTCATCCCGTTGGACCGGGGATGGATGATACGTATTGAACGATGGACGTATACAGAGATATCCGAATAAATCCGTGCAGGGATGGACCCCGTCCCGCCCTCCCTCCCTCCCTCCCTCGCTATTCCTGTTAATTAGGCTGCTTTGTTAGTAAATTCAGTGTCAAGATTTTTTTAGTCACTTAATAATTGCTGGACATGCCTCATTCCACATCAGATTACATTACTAACCATTTTATCTTCTTTTACAATAGCTATATGCTTAGTTAGAATTAGTCTGCATGTAATTTTAGAAGAGAGACTATTTTGACATTTTTTAGAATGTTGTTAAATTATTTAAAATGTTGGATTTATTTAGAATTTTGGATTATGTTGACTTGAATTTGGGCTTGATTGTGGACTTGGGCTTGGATTTAGGCTTGGGCTTGGGCTTGGGCTTGGGCGGGGATGGGGGCAGGGATTAGAAATTTACCCGCAGAGGGGAATGGAAATGAAAATTATACCCGTTAACGGGAGTGGATCGGGGATGGACTAAGTTTTTTTAAATGGGTACAGGGATGGAGACTACATTTCCCGCTCCTGGTTTGGTCCACCGACATCTCTTCAGCTCGCCTCTTTTCCTTTTTATAGGAGTTGCTTGCTGCCTTCTACTTTCTGTTAGTTAGCCTCGCTGGCTACTTCACGAGTTACCACAACTGTGTCTACGCTGCTTGTACATAAACAACAATAGATGCCCAAGATCTCCCTTTGTGTAACTCATTGAACCTTCCAACTTCACGTTCTAATTTTCAGGAAGTGATTGCCTCATGAACTGCTTGCCACAGGGAGCATGCTTTGGAATACACGGTCAAGGGATCAGAAAAACTCTGCTCTCGTGTTACCTCCCCATTTTTGTGAAAGTTATCTGCTACAAAACTTAGTATTGGCTTCTACCACCCCCAAAGAGTATAATTTGACCATTGTTAAATAGCAGACAAGTTGCCTCCTTGCTATCTAATATCCTTATAAAAAGGTCCCTTTTTCTGGCTGCAATAAATATATTTGGCTGTGGGTGTGTGAGTATGTGTCTACAAATATAATAGTAATTTACTTGGTCTCAGCTGTCGCTGTCAACAGAACTACTTGAAGGAGAGTTCCTTAGTTTTTTTTCCCTTGCTAACCAAAACCATTCTTTTTAGTGATTTCTATCCTGCATTTCTGCATGAGGCTTGTCTTCACAATTGAGGAACTGTGGTGGCCCTAATCAGTCATGGTGAATTCGAATATGATACTTGCCTCTATTTTTGTAATGTCATTTTTTGAGCATCATAATATGCTTGAGCTCAAATCTGTTGTTCTCAGCAAAATACCATGATGAGAATACTACTACCACATAATTATTAAGTTGTCCTAAAGCTGCCATATATTTTCTATTGTCCTTTAAAGTTGGTTTTCTTGAATGCAGAGTGACGTTTTCCTAATTTGCTCAAATGCAATGCAATACAACTCGCCAGATACAATATATTATAAACAGGTAGGCGCCATGACATTCAATTCACTATCTAATGATTTGGCCTTTTTGTTTGATGTATTGATCACATTACACAACTATTCTAAAAGGCACGCTCCATCCAAGAGTTGGCAAAAAGGAAATTTCAAAAACTAAGGCTGGACTTTGAACGCTCTGAGAAAGAGCTCAAGTCAGAACAGAAGACAAGATCCAATTCCTTGGCAAAGAAGCAAATAAAGAAGCCTATAAGCCGGACAGTGCAGGAACCTATTCGTTCTGACTTTTCCTCCGGCGCCACACTTGCCATAGCTGGAGATTTCCTGAATAATTCAAATGCAGCCCAAGCTGGTGGATGTGAGAGGCCTAGCAGTCTTGATGGGCTTATAGAGGGCAATTCTTCCTTAATTGAGAACAATCAGGAGAAGGCAGAAGATTTAGTACCAGGTACAAATTAAATTATAGTCTCTGGCTGAAATGGGGCACATTTGAGAACGTTGCTGTACTTTAACGTATAACAAAAGTAATAGGCTTTCCACGTTCTCAGCTTGGTGTGGATCTCATTCAACTGATACCATATCATTTCAAGCTATGTTCAATATTTGTGTTTCATTTTTCAATTTGTTAATTAAAAATAGCAGTATTTAGATTTTATCTTATTACCAAATCTTGCCTCATTTCATTTTCTGTATGTTGGTGGTGTTTTCTTAATATTCCTCTCCTTTTTTGGTTGTAGGGAAGGTTCTCCTGCCTAGATTTGGGAGGAAGCTGTTGATACATGATGAGAATCGCCGTGCAACTTACAACTTATCCAATCAACCCATTGTCGGATCAGAATCAATATTTTCAACTTTCGAGGGTGAAAGCAAGCAGCTTGTTCCTGTATGAAATTATATATTAGATATTTTCTGCTAGAATAATTTGCTTATTGCTCATTTAGGTTTCATTGTTCTGAACCAGGTTGGGCTTCATGCAGATCATTCCTATGCTAGGAGCCTAGCTCGTTTTGCTGCAACTCTTGGACCTGTTGCTTGGAAAGTTGCTTCCCGGCTGATTGAACAAACCCTGCCTGCAGGTTTCAAATTTGGTCGTGGGTGGGTTGGAGAGTATGAGACGCTTCCAACACCAGTTCTAATGCTTGGAATCTGCACCTTGAAAGGACCTGTTTTTCTTAACTCTGACTGTCCAGCTGATGCGAGAAAGAACGACAAAAGCTCTAAGACGACATTCTCTTCCGAGGAGCACCCTGTTAAGGGGCCTATATTGGATGGGAAATCGCAACTGTTTTGTCCTGCTGGAGCCAAACCTACCGCTTCTGTTGGTGCCAACTATCAGCAGAGAAATTCGCAACCCAGGAATTCCATTGAACCTGAGAAAAAGGTTATGAAGCGAGTTGAATTGAATTATCCACCATCCGCCAATCAAAGCTCATCTGATTATATTGCAGAGAGGCAGATTTTAAGTAGTTCGGATTTGCCAATTTCCAGGTCGATGGAGATGGTTCCTAGGGATAGGAATTTTTGGCATTCTGTATCTTTTAAGCAGCCAAATAACGGTGGAGTTGTCACAGGAGGGGTGCCTCGTGGCAAAGTTGTAAGTAATGGTTTGGATAGCAGCAGAAATGTTAGTTCGTCATCTGATAGTTTTCCTAACCAAATGCCCACAGCGATGTCTAACTTGGGCAACAGACAGGAGCAGGGTCTTGGTGACCCTGTTCAGATAGTGAGAACGCTAGCTGAAAAGGCTGAAAATCAGCATAAATCTTCAAGTCAATCCCCTGTGGATGCCCATCCAATCGTGCCACCAGTTCCATCCTTGAAAAGAGATGATCCCAGCAATGCAGCAGCTGCAGCTGCCCGTGCATGGATGTCGATTGGGGCTGGAGGGCTTAAACCAACTGCAGAGAATGCAAGTGCCCACAAAAATCATAAAGCTGTTGATTCCTTATATAACCCAAGTCGTGATCTGCAGCCACAAGTTTCACAATTTCAACCAGAATTACCTGTTACTGGGACGCATCTTAAACCTGAGAACAGTTTTCCACTGCATGCCTTTGTACCCCAACCAATTAGAATGGGCAATGAAGCTCAGTTCCAAAACCGACCTTTGTTTTTCCCTCAACTTGTACCGGCTGACTTGTCTAGGTTCCAGCTGCAGTCTCCTTGGCGGGGTCCTAATCCACAAACTCAGCCGAGACAGAAACAAGAATCTATTCCTCCAGACTTAAATATTGGTTTCCAGTCATCAGGATCTCCTGTGAGGCAGTCTGCAGGTGTTCTGGTTGATTCTCAGCATCCAGACCTGGCCTTGCAGCTCTGAGGCTGGACAACCTCTAGAGAGTAGAGAAGAAGAGAACAGAAGAATGTGATAGGTACCGTGGTTCTTGTGCAAGGAGATGGTATTACTTTCTGATAAGACCGTGTGATTTGCATGCTGGAAAGTCACTGGTGGAATATGTCATAATATGTTGGGCTTGCCTAAAACAACGATCTGGAAGGATTTTTCTCACTTTGTTGGATATGTTCACCTAAAAGAGAGGATTTCTGTCTTTTAGAGTAGTTTTAAAGTAGGCAGCAGCAGTAAAAGATGGATCATAGGTGGGACAAAATAGTTTAGGCAGAGCTAGTCATTTCTATCCTCTTTTCTTTTGAGGATTGCCGACTTGCAACGTCATATGCTTATATATTATTTAAAAGCTGAAGTGATATGAGCTGAGCAGATGTTTCATTAACATCATGACTGCTGTACACGGGTTCTTAATCCAGTAATTTACAAATGAAACGTAGTTTATTTGTTGTACGTTATTTACTGGGGTAGTTTGATGCAGATTCTAAAATTGCCTTGATGATTTGCCTTTCTTGCATCTGCTAGTATTGTTGAGCTTGTGGGACAGTATAAACTGTAGAATGGAGTTACAAGATATTGTTTACAAATTACAATTTCTTAAATTGTGCAAACATTTAGAATTTCTGCAAAATGTATTACTAACACCAAGATAATTCCAAGATGGTTAAAAATGACTCTTCTAGTACGCTTGTTTTGACTTCCAAGGCTGGGATTATGAAGGTGTGGATCATATTGCGTATATTAATTTGCACTGAGGTGTATTTTGGCAACGTCATTTTGGGTTGTGGGGATATATAGTCTTGTCCTGTGGATTGTTATTGGACTAATTGCATGAGCCTGGGAGCTCTATGCAAATGTTTAGACCTGGTTAATGGGCCAAAAAATAATATGTTCCTTTGAGTGTTTACAGAGCAACTGCAGGATTAATCAGACCAACTAGAGCAGCTACACGTACATATCAACTGTATTGCCTGGTCACATGCACGCAAGATATCGGTAAGTTGTTTACCAGAAATTGGTGTCTGCTATGTGGTCAATAATTTTTTTTTTATAGCCAATAACTTCATTGAGAATGTTAGTTTGATCTTTGATTCTGGATTTGGTCGTGTTTTGAGCTGTCACACTGCATTGATCCTGACAGTGTATTAAGGAAAACTCTCTTTGTGCTACAGGTTCACCATTATTTTTACTTGATCTACTGATTTTTTTTTGGTCAGAACTTGATCTACTGATTACCCTACCCAATGTGACAACCAAAACCCCCATGATTTGTTTGTAATGATGTGATTGAATTGCTTAGCAAGAATATTAATTTTCAATAATTTTGATTTTTTACTTCACTGGATTGTATGTTCTTGGGATGACTAGATTTGGGTTCTTATGTTATTTTATTTTCTTAGATTCAGAAGAAATCCTGGAAATGATGATTACCAATATATATGCAAGTGCTAACTTACTAGACCTGGAACCTTGCTAGTCGAAGGGACAAAAAAGAGGACAAAAGCAGGTCCTCTCAAAACTGAGGTATGATTTTATTTCACTTGATTTGTTAAATCATTTCGGGCCCACTAAAATTATTGTAGCGTAGTTGATTAAATGTTAATACGACACTTCTAAGGCAGAAAGGGCGTTTGAGATTCAAAATCTATCGCTAGCAATATAAAAAAAAAAATAATACCATGCCTCAATTACTATGAAGGTGTATATATATACATATGAATATGTATATATGTATGTACCAGAGGTACCAAAACTTCTCCTGGAGAAGCCAATAACAGCAAACAGATTTATTACCTACATCATTTATAAATGAGAAAGCAATAAACAAGGAGGTCTTGTGTGTGTGTGTGTTTCTGTCATGGGACAAAGAGGTGTTGATTATCTAATTTCCTCGAAAATAACTAGAAGAAATCTGATTGAAATGGAATGTTAAACCCTTAATAATCCATGCAATTGTGTCTAACCGAAGCTCCTTCCAGGCCTATCCCTTGTTAAACAAGAGATTCCAGACGCAGTTCATCAGCGCTGCTGGCTTGCCCCAAGCTTTTACTGCGAGAAAATCGAGTTCTAATGCGTTGCTTTGGATTGCTCTTCAATTTCATACTACGGGCTGCCTTCTGATCCCGTAGAACACAGACATCCCCATTGCAGATGTATTTGCTGGTGCCTGAAGATTCAGAAAAGCAGCTGAAAATATTGGAGAACAAGGCCATTGCTTTTCCCGGTTGGCCTCTTTCTTCCTTTTTCTCTACATATAGCATTTGTGGTTTGTTTCTATGTGGTGTGTCTATATCTATATCTATATATATATATATAGAGAGAGAGAGAGAGACATACACACATACACTACTACCAAATGTCAATGGCATTGAATTGTTCCATGTGAAAGTGTTTGATGCGATTCTAGTCAATGTGGGAGGGCCGTTTTTTGGTCACATTTAATGATAATTTTTTTGTGTGGGCAAGAGCCACACGTTTTTTATTAATAACCAATAGTTCCAACAACAGTGTGGATTGACTTGTATCTTGTACATGTTGTTTCCCTAAGTCAAAAGATCTTCTATTAGCCTTGAATGGTTAAGATTTGAAGACGTTGGTCTATCAATATAACACATACCCAATTTTTGTATTTTTGTATTTTTTATTTTTGTGTATCTAGATTCGGTATTCAAATGATTACTTAAAAAATATTGTAAACTGACTCAGGCATCGTAAGTAAGTTGTTGAATCCAACAAAATGGAAGATATTTTCATTTTATCCTATAAAATTGGAGAGGAGCTGAACCCAATTTAATTTACTTTGACAAACAGCCAATGGGGGGTTCGTACGAAGAAAATGTCCAAATTCAAAACTTGAAGCCTTGAACACGACATTAGTAGTTACGGGTCAACCAAAACAAGGCTCAACAACCAAGATAGTTGGCATATCCTTATCATCTTACGCATTCCGAGTTGTAATAATTAATTAATTTCAGTTTTCATGGTTTAATTTTGATGTTAATATTGTCCATATCCTACTTCGAGTCATGTTAGCTAATGACAATCGAGTGGCAATTGGGTCCCAAGATAATCTTACCCCCTCCCTACCCCACTCCACCCCCACCAAAAATAAATAAATATATTTTATCTTGCCATGCCAATTGAAGAACGCAACTACTGTGATTTCTATGATTAATGAAATCCGCTAATCAAACAATATATCAAGAACTATTTTATTATACAATTCATGGAATACTTTTAAAGGTTTTCAAAATAGATATATATCCTAAAATTTTAGAAAAAATATCTAATGGAATTAAGAACATTGGACAAAATTAGACTGCTAATTCATCTAGAATATTCTTAATTAAATTCTTACTCAAAATAAAAAAACAAATATAGAAATTGCCAATTCCATCCTACATCATAATGTCCTAATTCAATTCTTAAGATAGACCTCGTAATGTTATTCAATTTCCAAAGGATGGTATTTGGCAATTACTCTTCATGGCAATCACAAACATAAACAAACACACCAACAAAAATTTTAAAAAAAAAAAATTATGTATGCAACACACTCCTTGCATTTGCATCATCTGTGAAGAAACCAAATATATTTACTGCTTCAATAACCAAAGTATCCAAATTAAAACTACAGGGCACGGATAAAAACGAGTAATCCTTAGAGAAATACACCACCAGAATGAAACCAGATAAGACTTTACACATTACCCATCTTGTTTACTTAAGAGTTTTATTTACATAAATTCAGGTTGTCTGGTACTTTAGAATCATCCGAAAGTGTTCTCGCCGCTGTAGGTCATGTACAGGAAGCCATCCTCATCTTTGTTTTCCTCATAAATTGCAGACATCATGGCAGCTGTGACAACACAACACAAGTGAATAACTAGTAACAATGGAGGGGAAAAAAAAAAAGAACAGCTGATATTATTGGCTATGAGTAACAAGATTGCAATTTCTTCTCACCAGTGGGTGGAAGAATATTCTTGACAAAAATAAATATAGCCTTCTCAGCACTGAGCTTTATCCTCTTTCGGACCACATAGACAAACTGCCCAACAGTCAGATCAGCAGGAACCAGATATCTGCATTTGTAAGGAGTCAAGTACTTAGGAAGACATTAGATGTGCAGTCATCACCTTAACCGTTACCATATGTGAAAAAACACTTTCTTCTGGAATTTAAACAAAGCTTCGAATGTTCATATCCCGTTGGAATAAGATCTACGCCTTTAGTTACTTAGAAACAACATATTTTGCACATCATATTTGCCAAAGTTAATTAATTAATTTTTGAATAGTAACTAGCAACGGAATAGGCACAACAGCCTAACCTTTTAAGACGCCAATAAGTGCAAACAACATATGTTGCAAAAGGAAGATTGTTCAAGAAGAAAACTTTAATTTATCCTCATCTCAGGTGAGATAATGTCAACAATACAAGAGCAATAACTACAGGTTATAAAAGTGACTAACTTTTTCTTGTCAATGTCAGGTATGTCACTTCTTTCAGCCTTCTCCACGATAACCTATATAGCAGGAGAGAAATGGTGAAAAAACAAAACTCAACAGATACATTAATCATTTAACATCCTAAAAAGACGAATAAGACACAGTTTTCGTACTGGAATTCTATCAGGGTACTTCTCCCTGATACGAGCTGCTTCAGCTTGACGCCTTTCTGCGCAATAATTGGGGAAAACATCAGAAAACATGCTAAACAGAAACTATAAAAGGAGTTTGCATGCAATAACTTGTGTTAGCTTCCTAATTCCAACCTTCAGAATAAAAGCCGAATTTTTTTTTTCAGTTATACATCATCATCTTAGATAAAACGACAGGAATAGTCTAGAGTTTGAACTACGCTCAAACAAACTGCAACCTTTTTCCATGTGAAGTGTAAGTTTTACACAGAACTTTCATCTTCTCATAAGCAAATTACAAAAGAGCTAGCTTAATTTGTTAATCTAAATGTCATGAACAAGAGGAAATATTTTGCAGTTAGTTTGCCTTGTTAGCAAACTTAGTCCACATTCAAGAAGACACATGTTTCCATAAACCAATACCAATTTCACTAAAGCTCAATTTATATGTACATGGAAACATAATTATGAAGAACTCAACCTATTACACATCCACTCTTTTTTTTTTTTGGTTCTACGATCTGGGCTTACATGCGCCTCGACTAATTCTCTCCAAAACTAGAATATGCATGAGATAAATCCCTCGTGCCCCAAGGGTTGCCAACATTCGAATTTAGATCACCTAGGTTTATAGCTAATCCTTGTTACCGGGGTTAGTCTGGTCTTTAATGTCCTACAGAAAAAATAATCCCTTTCCAAAAAGAAGCCCCAAAATCACCAAATATCAAGATCCTAGAATCTTCAAGCATAAACGAATTAGGTAACTTAAAACCCCAATCCAACAAAATCAGACATCAAAATCAACTAGAATCAATAAATTCCAAGATAAAAACTGTACGAATCATACAGATAGCAATAGAAAAGATCAGATCATTGTTGAAAAAAAAATATCAAGAGAGAGACACATACCCAGAGGGTGTTCCAGCTTGAAGGAACTCTTGGCCATCGCCAACTGCAATACAAAGATAACAAAATAAACAGAAGAATTAGAGTTTTGTCCAACGACATAACAAATATTGAATGAATTATAGAAATAATTACCAGATGAGAGAAAGAGAGAGTTTTGCAGAAGAAGGTAAGAGAGAGGCTACAGATCGCAACCGTTTTGCCAAGGCAAAGTTTATTAGGTCAAGGCAAACTTTTTCAGGCCAACAGTGTTGTACTTAAAGGGCCTGGGCTGGGCCGAGGCTCATAATTACGTCAAGGCCCAATGTCCCGTATACGGTACAATATAAATAATTTTGAGAGAATTTTTTTTTTACTTTTAAATGAGTTTATTTGACATCGTCGAATGAGTTTATTGAAGTCTGTCATATTTTATATTATAGATTTGAGAATCACACAATAATATACAAGTCAGGTTAATATTTAAGCATATAATAAAATTAATTAAATGAATCAAGGGATGATCGATCAATATTCAACATAAATTCAAAATGACACGATCTAAACATTAATATCACGACTATATTGTCACCCCTAATTTCGAGTCTAGAAACACAAATTTGGGCCCAGCCAACAAGACACTCCTTATTATATTGAGGTCCTGTATTATAATGCTAGTGATAATTTTATCCTTGAAAATACCGTGCAATACTAAAAATCGAATATTAATTTGTAATATTAATTTAGATTTTTTTAAATGAAAAGAGGAAAAATATAAGATTGATGAGATTATTTGGCATGGGGAGTATGTTTATGTGTTGATTAAGTTGTCTGATATTGGGGCCATGCAAAAAAGATAATTTTTTGAGCGGAAAAAAAAATTGAGATAAATTTTATACCATTGAATTCAAGTAGATGAATACTGTATCAATCTTGACCCTTTTTTTCCTACAAGTTGAAAACTCAACTGTCTAACTATAATATTAGATATCTGCTAGAGTCAGTGGTTAGATTGTTGATAAAAAAAACCTATAATATTGGATAAATAGATGTCCAGTTCACATAGCTTGGGTCAAGAGTTTGTAAACAAAGCGACTTCAACGAGCTCACTATAGTTTCAAATTTATTCATCCAATGACAAAAAAAAATACTTTTTTTTTCTTAATATTTTCTCTCTAACCAATCAACGATTACGACTGATTTTAGACATATCCTACGATCTCAAATTCATTCATCTAACGGTCAAAAAATTACTATTTTTTCATTAATATTTTCCCCTTAATCGGTTAACGATTACGACTGACCGTGGAACACAGAACTTTCGTTACATAATGATTAAATGAGTCAAATTTGCCATTAATATCATATGTATAGTGTAATATTTTGAATTTTATAAGACACAATAATAACATTTTGATTAAAAAAACTCATCAATTTAACAAATAAAAATAAACAAGGGTGCTACTGAACACATTTGTATTGAATATAATTAATTTTAATTTTATTTATTTAATTAATTATCGCAAACTAACATGTCTTACACATATCTTGAATCAAAAGTTCAAAATTATATTTTTTTTCTCTTAAGAGAATCCAACACTAATATATTATTATAAAATAATAATTTTGTAATAACTTGCACTAATTAAAAAAATAATATTTTATAAATGATATTTGTAGAACTTTTTTTTGATGGAATATATTTTGGCGATATGTTTTTTGATAAATTAGAATTTTAATTTATATTAGATTTAACTTTATTTTGATTACATGTATAAAAATTAATGTTTTTAAGTCAATTCTATCGTATTTCATGGATTTATCTATAATATAAAATATGAAAAACTTCAATAAGTTCATTCGATAATCTAAAATAAACTCATTCAACGACCACCAACATCTCTCAAAAAGCCATTCAGATTGAATTTTACCTTTCTCTTCTTACTCTTCACACTCTCTCTCTTTGGCAATGACAGATAAATGATTTTTTTTTTAGTTTTATATATATTTTTTGGATATTCTTCATTGAGCCCATTGTAATAATTTATGAAAAAAGAAATTAATTGGGTCAAAAAAGTTGAGTACTAGAACAAATAAAAAAAATTCATACCAAATCTCTTAAAATTAGCAAATTAAAATTGATTCCTTATAGTATTGGTGGTATGATTTGTTGGAGCTTCATTTGGTTCAAAAATTATGAAATACATAGTAAAAAATGAGTAAAATATAAAATTTGTAAGAAGATTAAATATTATAGAACATTACTTTTATTTGTGTCAAATCTATAATATTAAATAGAACAGACTTCAATAAGTTTATTCGACGGTCTCAAATAGACTCATCTAATAACTTTTAGCATCCCTCTCAAAACCATTCACATTGAATTTCTCCCCTTTTAAATCCATCACTTCTCACTAAAACACGGGTTACCTTTAGTGTAATGAAACACTAGACAAATACAGAGGATGAAACCCCAGATTAACCAACCAAACATGCTTCATCTTACCATCTAATCTCCCTTTCTTTTTATTAAAAACAAAATATCAGTGTTGAACTGAGTTTTGGAGGTCATGCATTCTGAAGTGAGCTTCACTCAAAGCTTCATGAGCCTACCTTAGTGCTATTTGTGGAGGCCTATGTAAAGCAATCAGCAGTGTATGAGGCCTATGGCATGAAATGAATGGCTGTAAGACGGACATAGACTAGCATAGTGAAACTTCAGACAGAAGAAAAGAGAGCATTAAAAGAAACGACCTTCATCACCATCTCAATCGAAATCATGAAAAGGAGATGCAACTCAACACACTGAGGAAATACTTTATTGATTCACAAAACAAAAGGCAGCAAAATGCTTCCTTAAGGATTGATCATGACACCTATTATGAATTACAATAGCCTTGGCAGACTAATAATATGGTCTCCAGGTATATATAAAGAATGGTTGGTTAAACTTGCTCCTCTATATGAGTGGCTATAAGGGCTTCTCTCTCCCCAATTAAAATGGAGAAGAACCCATCAGCAACCTCTCTCTCTCTCTCTCGCTCTCACATGTAAAACAACATCCTTGATACAAACTCATGTGAGCTTCTTGCATCTTCCAGATGTTGGGCAATACGCCGTTTCTCAGAAAACTGCACTCCACAGAGTATTCTCGCCTTCTCCGCACCGGCGATGGACTTCCTTAATCCTATCAGCAGAGTTGCAAATACCGCTGCAACGCCAATCAAAGGAAGCAACACAGATGTTGCCCGCTTGAGCCTTCCACTCACAATCTGTGGTAAAATAACATCGTCAAATCCTTAGTCAGGAAATTTTTTCGAAAGTTTTTTCACCCCAGTACCAACTCATATTTACTCATTTTCTTTTAAAACTCAGATTATTGTTCATGTCATCATTTTTTAATGAAGATACATGCATAAGTCTGATATAGTTTCCGTAGGCCCTGGTTACTCGTTTTTCTATCTAAGCCTTATGGAACATATGATCAAAGGATTGAGTGGTTCAGCTTGTAAGCAACCACTCTTGTAGGCTTCATCTTAAACCATCAAGCAAGACCTTAGAATTTGATATAACTAACTTAAATCAGAGCATCCAAGCACACTATCCCATTATCAGAGATTAGGTAAACTCTTGATGGTTAATATCTTTGACTCATTAAGAGGTTGGGATAGTTGATTATTTATGGATTGAAATATACGTAAAAGGCAAACAAGAATGGTCATCTTTCTTTACAGCCTGCTTATCACATGATTCACATAAAACACATCCAGTTTATAGGAGTGGTCATGAATGGTTTGGGCTTCTGGAATATGAATGCATAGTGCATCTGCTTGACCAGTTATGGAAATTTCTGATGCAGTCTAACTAGGTGGAAAAGTCAATAGGCAAAGTGCCTAATACTTGTATGCGTAAAATGTGTCCCAGGACTTATGTTAATGAAACTGCCAATTCGTCCCACCAATGACATATGACGGCATAGTAAAGTGTGCTACCACATTGCACCAAAACATGAAAGGCTTTACTGTTCTAAAGCCACTCTGTGATTGCTCACTGGCAACGATCCCAAGACACTATCGAATCAAAGATACTAACAACCATCCTCTGAAAACCCATATCCGGCTTTAAGGAAAGAAAATGGCATATTATCACGTATTGTTACCAGGTGGGGTTCCACAACATAATCTCCGGTCATCTATTTGCTCAACATCCAATCCAATAAACCAAGATCCCAGCGAGACATCCTCATTAGCATACTTGTGTAGCACATGCCTATGATTACCATAACAAGACTAATAAGATAGGATAAGAAATTATGAAGAAATAAAATTTCCACTATCAAAACACAAACACAAACTTACTGGTTGATTGATATATAAGTAGCCAAATCTTTTGAAATAGCATATAGCTGCCCTGTAGCGTGGCGGAAATATTTGTTTCCTTCCTCACCAAATTTCCAGTATTCAGGTTCATGGTATCTCACTCCCCTGTTAGCAAAAGACGAGTTAGGAAGCATAAAAAATAAGAAAATTCAAATTCACCAAATTTGTTTGAAGAAAAGTTTGTGGAAAAGCTTTGGCTCACTTTTGAGCTAGGACAGGACCAGATTTCATGCATCCAATATATACGCGGGGTTTTGAAAGATGTCTAGCTAAAGTTGCTCCCAGTGTTGCTGCAGTGAAATATTATGAGGAAACAATCACAAGAGTAGAATTTCCCAAGGGCCATTGATGGGTAGATGCACTACTAATATATTAATGTACAGTGAATTAAATGATACGTTTGAGAATAATATAGCTAAACGCGCATTGTTTACAAACTACAGATGCATATTCTGCTATGTATCACATTCAGTGGCTAGGCAGTTAGCCACAGTTGTAGACCCCATGGTTGTCTACACTCAGAGATCTTTAGTGTTGTAATGAGAAAAGAAAAAAACTGGAGTCTCGGGCCTTCCACAAGAGCATGCTATTACAATAATTTCCAGCTTCAAAATGATGATCTCATAATATCTCCCACAAAATAACGAAACAAATATAGTTATTTGGAAAATAAAATGAGAAAATGTGACAGAAAAATATTGGCATCTCTACCTATATTTACATGCACGTCATCGTCTACTTTAACATAGAAATCCGCATCCCACAAAGCAACAGCTGTAGTAAAAAAAGACTTCGTCTTGGCTGACAGTTCAAGGTACCCCTCAATGTGTTCCTGCACACGTCACATTTACATAAGGATCAGTAGGTTGGCTTCCCAGAATAACATATATTAGGAATGGTGCAACAAGAAATTTGCACATATGGAGGTGAGAATCCAAATGTAAGTATCCATTTCACCTGTGAAGGTGGGCATAGGAGTGGGCATACTCCCCCCTCCCCCTGGTGGGAGGCAGGCGTGGTTAATTTTTGTCTAACGCAGAAAACAAAAAAGTGTAAGAGACACATGATAGAATGACAATACCAGCCTCAGAAAGTCTCCATGCTTCCTGTCCTCTGCTTCAATAGCCCGATCAAGAATACCGCCTGCTGTAGCACTGGTGAGTGAAGAGTCAATCAGCAAATAATGACGAAATTACACAATTCATCCATCATAAGTTGCATTGGCAAGAAATATATGGATGTAGTTATCCACTTTAACATAGTAATAAAACTTTATCTTCAAACACTAAGGTTTAAAGCTCTAAAAATTTTGAGTAAAACAGGGAATCTTAATAACATAAAATTTCAAATAGATCTATTACAAGCATTAACTAAGTGTTTCCCTGTCAAAAACCACCTCAGCCAAAAAAAAAAGGATGAAAAACCCTTTCTTTAGTCCAAATTAAGGAAAACAATATAATATTTCAAATCAACATTAAACTATACTATGAAGGAATGGAACCACCAACAGGTTGTGGGTACCTATGCACATTTATGATTTTCTCTCCAGAAAAGTCTTATCAATATTCTCATTATTCCTTCTATCTCCATCATCTATTCTTTTGTCCTGATTCAAAGTGGTTTTGAATTATCTTAACCAGGAAGTATCAATTTCTAAATTTGCCACCCTCATCAACAGTTTAGTTTCTAAGCTTGTTGTATGAAATAGCTCATTGCATGAAGCAGGTAAACCTCTTGTCTTTCTACTATTAAAAAAAAAAATTCATCTAGAAAATGAAAGGTGAGACAAAGTATGCTGCTATATTGTCACTTTATCAGTCCTATTATTTGATTTAATCCAATAATACAGGTAAAGGTGAAAGGTCATGAGTTAAAGCATACTAACATGTACGAACTGATGTAACTGGCTGACTTTTTCCAGAAAAAAGATATCGCATCATATAAGCGACGATCCTCCTTCAATCTGAGATGATTGATTGCATGCAAGACACTTCAAAGATACTAAAACTATTAAGACTCCCAAGGGATCACTATATTGAGAGCACAATAAAACTAAGATATGGAGAAAAATCCTAGGAGAGTGAGTGACAACCAAATTACGATGATGACCATGTGCGACAAAAGATTCAACAGAAATTTTGAAGCAAAAGTCACGAACTTGAAAAATATAAAAGAAATAGGTGTACTTAATAAACTTTGAGTGTCTATTGCCCACCTGTGACCTATTACAAATCGAATTATAATGCCCTTTTCTTCCTCGAGCTTCTTTTGTTTATCACCTAATTTTCACACCAAAAAAGACAAGTTACTTATGAATTAAATTTACAAAAGCAAAATAAGAATTAGCTAAATTGAAATTTGAAGAAAATAAAAACAGAAAAATAAGCACAAATGCATGCAGGGAATTTCATGAACCTTGTGGCATCCAAGTAGCACGAACAGAGTCTCTTCTCTTTCGGCTGCTAAAAGCTGTGTTAATACCAATAACCATTCGATATTTTCTTTTCTTAGTTAATTCTGGAATCATCAAGTCATCGGATATGGGAGAGCCACCAAGTATAGAATCCTGCACAGCTCTTGCAGCAGCTAATTCCATCTCCAAATTTGAAATTGTTTTATCCAGCGTTCTGCACATTGCATATGATCATAAATATTGCATTGAAATAGATACATCAAACCCTAAATTTGCCATTCAAATCACTGCCAGCTACCATGGGCCTACGGAAGCTTACTGTATAGCATGGTGCGTCTTTGAAACTTCCCCAAAAATGTCCTTGGATTCCCTCTTTACATCCTTCTGATGAAAGCACAAAGACCCAAGCAACATCAAAATTCTTTTTCTTTCCATTGCAAGATAAGAGTTACAATGCATATAAAGAATAGAAAACATCACTCATTGTAAAATTCACCTAGTTGAAATCGGAAATAGAGTTCTCAGTGATAAATAGAAGTACTCACCAATCCTGGATCACAACCCTTTGAGACTAACTTTAGCGTTTCTTCTTCAATTCCTGTGGTCCTTGACACGCCTTTAGCTTCTGGCACAGTCCACATTCTATCACCACAGTATACGGATTATTAATGCATTCTTTTACGAGAAGCACTACGTGGCACAGAAAATATGTAGGACGAAGTGACATTTTAGAACTCAAGCTTATATTTCTTAGAAATTAGGCAGCAAATTCATGCCAGCAGGTATCAAACCTTGAAAGGGCATCGATTATATATTCCAGAAATAAGATAATTATGAGCTACCATCCTTAGTTTTCAAAGTTTCTGGAAGGCTAATGCCATAGCTATGGACTTCTGAAATTTTCCAATTCATTGCACATGGCATTCAAATTCATAGCCACAACCTAAGTTCTAAATTTTGGGTAGGGTAACAACGTGAGCAGATTAACTTGGACCAAATTGAGCCCCAAGAGGCTCTAAGCTAGAATGACAGCCACCACAGACTACAGTACAGCTAACGTCAACTGCAAAGAATGTATGTATGACCAAACAACCTCAATTCTCAAATGGTTTGCCCTCTTCCACCATTATTGGGGCTTTTGGCAGGTTAGAATCTTATAACCCTAAGATTAGATACACGTTGTGATTGATGACTTCGTAGTCCCGGGGGGCCGGGGGGGAGGGGCGGCAGGGGGAACTGGTATACAGGCAGAATGTGAGAGAGAGAGGCCAAACAAAAATGAATGATCCAATCAAATACATTTTACACCATCACTACAATTTACAACACCATTAAATCAAATTCCTGTAATTAGAAGCAGAATTCACAAAACCCGGGAAATTCCATAACTACCAAACAGCTAAAGAGTATGGGTCATTAGAGACAAAGGAGCAAGTTTGAGATTAACGACCACCACCCACTTCATCAAAATTCTTATATCGGCTAAAAAATGAATAATATACAAGAAAAATACGATGAAAGATCGAAGAAACTAACCGGTCAGTGAAGAGCATCCCAGCACAGAAGCAGCCAATACAAAGAAACGTAGTTAATTTTCGAGACACAACATTCTTTAGAGTTGGCTCTACTCCTCTGCTCTTCCAAGACATTTTGCACTTCTTTAATTTACCCAATCAGTAGCTAAAAATCAAAGCAGTACCCATTACAAATCCCAAATCAACTTCCCTAAAACCACTCGATTTTCTTAAATTAGAGCAGAAGTAGAAGATTGTATGAAAGATCGAATATCATAGGTTGTTCGTATAACACTCTCTCTTTGCAGAGAGCTACGAATATGAGAATTTTTAGGTAAGCAAGAGAGACCTAAGAACAGATCGTATTTTTCAATCTATTGTTTGGTATTTACTGTTATGATTCTCTCTCTCTCTCTCTCTCTCTCTCTCTCAAGTCAAACAAATGAGGGAGTAAGGACCAAGGAGGTGGAGAGGTGGAGGAATTGGAGAAAACCCACCAACCGCAATGTGTGTCTGTGTGATGAAATATTTATTCACCATACCCACCTTAACAAACCTCCAAATTAAGATGTCGGTGTCGGCGTCAGGTACAACTGGAAAGTAACTTCCTCTAGTGGGGAAAGGCAATTGCCATTCTGCCATGATTACCCTGCTCTGGGTTAACTTGACTTTTGTATCAAATTATGACTGCATCATTTTGTATGCAAATTGATCCAAAACTTGATTACTCAGGAATTTATTTTTCAGAAATTCTCTCTGAACGACCAATCTTTTACGTCACTTTTGTTGGTTTTTCTTGGATTGTTGAAGTCGGGAATCTTTGTCATTGAAATAAAACTTTAATTCTAATCAAGACCTTCTTGGAACATTTTCAAGTGCTGCTAGTAGCTAATACCTATTTAATTTGATGTTACCATCCCCATATGCTTTTGGAAATAGTTTTCAATTAGCGTAGTCTAAATTATATATAAAAAATTGAGTCTATTTTATTGCCCGATGCACAAGACATATAAAAACCGTTGTTTTGATGATTAGAATTTTGTAGTGCATTGTGTAATCGCTTTTTGTAACTCTCTCTCTCAATAGTGAAATTCATACAGCTTTGTAGATGTAGGCAAATTATCGAACCACGTAAAATCTGTGTATCTCAGTGTTATCAGAAATCGGACCGGTTCAACCGTGAACCGGAACCTTAGCCGGTCTGGTTCTGTAGTTGGACCGCTTAAGGAAGAGAACCGGCTAAAAATCGGAAAGTCGGCCGATTTTTATTAAAAATCGTGAACCGGCCGGTTCAATGACAAATAAAAAATTAAATTACAATCCCTTAAAATCTCAACTCTCAAGCTTCTGATATTTTTATTGCCATGAGCCTAACCCCTAAAATATGATGATAGCTTGATTTTTTTTAAACAGGAATTATATCTCAAATGAATTAAATTTAATATTGAGTTTTTTTACTTAACTTTATTTCTCAAGAATGTTTTTTTTTTCTTAAAAATTATATCTCAAGAATGTTTCTTTTACTTAACTTTATTAATTTTATGATAAATTGTATGTATTTTAGACATATTTTATATTTTTAGTTAAATTATTATATTTTATAATTATTATATATATTTTTTATTTTTTTATTATGTGGCCAGTCCGACCAGTGACCCACCGGTTGAACTAGTGAACTATTGACCCAGTCCCCTGGCCGGTTCGATAACCGGTCCGGTTCTGATAACATTGTTGTATCTTGTTCTTTATTGTTTTCTTTTTTGCTCTATACTCTTGATTTTTTCTTCGATTATGTGTGTGTTTGTGAATTTAAAACGCGTTTAATTCTCAACAGATGACACGACACAACATTTTAATAACTACCCAAACTATGCATGGTAATCAAAGTGGACAAAATCATAGGACATTAACATAAGGGGGAAAAAATTAATCATCATTCCAACCTGTCTTCAATCTCAAAACAGCAATGATGAGTTCTATACATTGTGCACTTGCAGGGAACGTGGCAGAGCTAAACAAAGGTTTTTTAGAGGTCAAAAGCCAGTTTCAGTTAGGTTCAAGAAAGAAAAATAGAACACAACCCTCACCATTGTTTTGCTGTCATGTTTTTTCTTATTTATTTTCCCCAAAATTGCATGCAATAGATGACTTGTGGCCTTTAAACTACCTCAACTTTGTTGAATATAATAAATCAAAGTAGGTAAACTGTAGCCTCATCTAACCAAACTCCATGTGAAACTAGGCAACAAATGAAGCAAACATTTTGAGTTCTGGAAGGATGGTAGCTGGTCCACATAAATAGTCAATAACATTACAGCACAAAGTTATCTTGAAGAAAAGACCTAATTACTCCTCTACATTCTACAACCAGCTTCACCTTGAGAGAGTCTAAATTTGAGAATAGACATTCGAATGCCCATCCATCAAAGAAAAGAAAAGAGTCTATTTTCTCAAAAACTCTGTTTTCGGATAACAACTCGTTATTTACTTATTTTTCAACACAAGATGAACTGCAATAGTATCAATTAGTAGATCACCCGACACCCATCATCATTCTAAGCGAAAACCGATTTGTTTAAGTGGATTTACAAAAATACACAATGAATAATCTAGAAATGAGAGAAATTGTTGGATCTTATCCTTAAAATATGTTACATAAGACTTTTCTAATTGAGCCAAGAGAAATTAATAGATGTTTTTTTGTTGCTGAGTAGTGGCTGTCCCTTTACTACTACTATTCTATCCTCCTTTTCTCTCACCTCACATCTGAGCTTTTTAAGCAACCAAAGGCAGTTGCAGGTGCAATAACACATGGCTTGTCGGCCTATACTGTCTACATAAAGTTTCTCTTTCAGACATAAAAAATGTAAATTTTCCAGTCAATCAATGCATCAAACATGTAGGCACATTATAGCAACATGGTTGCTTTCTTTTTTATTGCATTATGTATTTTAAGAGATCATACATCTGGGGCTATGGACTAGGGCCATTTAATCAATAATCATATTTGTTTTTTTTTTCTTTTTCGTTGGAAAAGAAAATTGAGTCATCTAGACTATCCAACAAAAGATATAGAAAATCTCAAAAAGTAATTTAAATGGTAATAAGAACTAGATGTCCTGAATTTAAATCTTGACAATATTTTTGGGTCAGATTAGAACAGATTTATCTCTCGTGAATATCTTTAATTTTGACATAGATGAGCTACTTTGATCGGATAAAAAAATTAATTAAAATATGCGTAAAATGACCAAAATCAAACGAAAATATATATATATATAGAAGGAAAGTCCACATTCAGAAGGAGACCAATTTGGCAATAGGGGTGTTCAAGTACAATGAGTTCTCTCAGTTGTTGTTCCCTGGGTTAGCCAAACTTTTTCTGGTTTCCTTCCGAGTGTGTGTACGATGGCATGCTGTAGGTGTGCATCAGATGCTTGCAGTTAATTGTAAGGACCCTGTTAGGGTTGTGGTAGTGTGTGTGTGTGTTTTTTTAACGGTGAAAAGTATTTGAGCTAATTTATATGTATTTTGATTAATTTTTTATTTGATTTTGTCAAAGACAAGTCATCTACGCTGAAACAAAAGTATTCATAAGAGATTAATCATTCATGGTTTGATCTCAATGAATTACTAAGATTCAAACTCAAAACGTATGTATTTACGCGTCGTTTTTATTATCACTTGATCTACCTTGGAGTTAGTCGTGTTGGTATGAAAGAAGGCTAGTGCATTCATTTTTTTTTTGGTTTGATGGTTATAAGTGTCTTGATCAGCTTATGTGCATATCAACTAATCTCTCTTTCTTGACTCAGTCAAAGGCGTAACTAGTGTATGCATGATCATGAAGGATAATCTCTTATCATCTATACCCAAGAAATTTATCAAGATTCAAATTTAGACGTCTAAATTTATAATTTATCTCTATTGTCATTTGAACTACGTTGAAGTTTGGTGCATTCATTGAGATTCTCATGACAATGACATTCTTGAATTTCTTTACTTGGATGATTTCCAGCCCTTTGTATATGGTCCACAGTTAGCAATATGATGGATAATCATATTTGTTTTCATCTACCCAGAGGAAGCAATTAGTTTCAAAGGGCTGGGTCCAGCACCCCTATATGCTGGTTGTCATTCTTAGAAATGTGGCCATGCATGATTGAGTACCAAAATAGAACGTGAAAGATGACAGCAATGCATACACAGACATATAGCCAAACTCCACACAAGGGATCACATGATTATTTAGTGAGAGCTGTACGTATACTGCGTGGAATATCATATTACTAACAATAACTTTGCATTTAAAGATATTGTACAATATTAAAAATCAAATTGATTTTATAATATTTGTATTTTAAATAATAATGTATTTTTTTTGACATTATAAATTAGTTCAGACATCTTGACCATTAAACCGAAAATAAATCAAAAAATTACTTACCCTACCCCCTCCCCTCAACCTCACGCCACCTCACCCCAC
>CM042197.1:2430925-2450699 GCA_023539305.1 Ilex asprella
CACCACAACACAAAAAAAAAAAAAAGACTAGGATCCAATTGACATTTAGACACTACGGATTTTGAATGATAGTTGTTTTTTAGGGTAGACATTGTCAAAAAGGGGAGAGAGATGAGATTTTAATCCGTAATTTTAAAATTCAACAGCTGAGCCAATGACTGGTACAGAAGCTGCTACCCTTTTAAAGGGCTGTTTATTACGGGGGTTTGGGCGGGTCTATAGAAGGTAGATTTAAAAAAAATACTCCAATCCCTCACCCAAACCTTTGTTTGCATGCAAACATTGAAGATTGGGCTGAAGTCCTGGCATGGACTTGAACCTGGCGCGGCCTCTTAAACCCATGAAAGTGGGTTTCAAGTTTCAACAATCTCAAGGGGTGGGGGTTTCCAAGGACCAAATTGGTCTGGAATTGAAGATTACATTTGAACCCCTATAAACCCATTTCTTGTCTACCCTATACAGTATGAATGTCCATATGATAATTAAAGATACAAACTTTTTTTTAGATAATGAAACACAGATCTACTGAAACCACCACTTAAAAAGTGACAGCCTCAGAAGACAAGGCGGGGCAGGGGCTATCTCACATCTGATAGTCTTGGGGTTGTGTGTGTGATACAATTTATTTTTGGATGTCCAATTGTTTTATGCATTCCAGTATATTGAATATTATTTTATAAAAACGTTTTGTACGATTAATTTTCTAACTATGATGAGGTTTCACAAAGAAGACTTTTTTATTGTGTTATGCGAAATATATAAATTTTTATCATGAAGAAAAAAAATTCTGATGAGCCGAATTTGAGTGGCCAAACTCAATAAAAATAAACCAAGAAGTCCAAGTGGTTCATACCCACAAAGGAGCTAAAGGAGATCAAGAAGTCCAAAATGGAAAAGGGACATTGAAGGGGCGCCGCCCAAGGGGGTCACCCAAACCCCTAGGTGTTGCCCAAGGGCTGAGCTCCTCCTTTGCTTCCTCCTTGCTCTCCTCACCTGTCTTCTCTTTGTCCCATGCCGATTTAGGTCTAGCCATTCCAAGTCAAGTTCAAGGTCAAGACCAAACCCAGTTCAGAATCTTCCTCTCACGGAATAGGAGCACGAGGGGAGAAAATATCATGATACGTAAATCTATTCCTACTTTAACTATGCTTACCAAATAGATATACTCCTACTAAAATTGTACTTACCAAAATAGTGGAAGACTTCTTCCTCACGTCAACGCCTCACTGTTTTGGTGAGCCTATATAATGTAAGCCCTTTTCCACATGGAGGGGCAAGAAAATTATCACCTCCTTGAAACCTCTACACCTTGAGCTCTTTACACATACTACACCTTCATATACACACATTGATCTCCCTCTCTTTCTTCCTAAAAGCATTGTAACTCTTCGGAGACCATTGTTCATCAATAAAAAACACTAGACCACCACTGTCGTTTTTGAGAGTGGAAATTGATCATCCGAAACTAAACTACTATAAATCCCAGTACAGATATATTGTTTACTGTTTTTTACTCTTGATTGTCATTGATTGTTCGTTGATTTTACCTATTCATATTTTTTACTGTTGGTCTTGCCCGAAATTAATTTTGTGCATCATCAAATTTCACAATATGAACTTAAGTTAATTAAAAAATATAAGGGACTCAAACAATCATAAGTTTAGATTGAATTAGTCAAAGAATAAATTAGTCATTTCTTTATTTTTAATGATTAGCTTCAGTCTAACCTATTGTCATGCCAGGTACATGGAACCATAAAAAATATATATATATATAGCATGAATTTAAAAAATAAATTTAAAATTAGACTTAATAATCATAATTATTAATTTTATTATAAATTTAAATATTTATTAGAATTTACTATTCATTCAATAATTATGATTATCGAGTCTAATTTTTAAATCAACGTGACATCACTTAAAAATAAAATTGCTAAACAAAACCCACACGAAACACGCGGTTCAATATTTTGTACGGCAAAGCAATATTTATCCAACCGGACCTCATCCATCGATCTAGATTGCCCATGATTCAACGGCCCAGATTGCTTCCATGTGCCTCACGTGCTCATCTACCTAAAAAAGTCATCCAATTATAAATCTGTTCTTAATTCACTTCACAGCTTAACAGCAATCATCTGTTTTCTCTCACCTCCATTCATGGCAGGAGCTCTCTCCCACTTCCATGGAAGACCAAGCTTCCTCACTATCTCCAGATCAAATCTTAGTCGTCCATCATTATGCCATAGACCCATTATCATCAACATGGTCCAGACCCAGACCCAAATCCAACCCCAGTCTTACTGGACCTCCATTGAAGCTGACATCGCCGCTCATTTGAAGAAAGCCATTCCGATCCGGCCACCGGTGTCCGTCTTCGAGCCCATGCAGTACCTCACCTTCGCAGCGCCGAGAATTACCGCACCGGCCTTGTGTATCGCGGCATGTGAGCTCGTAGGCGGCGACAGAGACCAAGCCATGGCTGCAGCCTCCGCCTTGCACCTCATGCACGCCGCAGCATACACCCACGAGCACCTCCCGTTAACTGACCGGATCCGACCCAAACCCGCAATCCACCACGCCTACAGCCCGAATATAGAGCTCCTCACCGGAGACGGAATTATACCATTTGGGTTAGAGTTACTGGCCAAATCAATAGTGAAAAACGGATCAAATTCAGATCGAATTTTGAGGGTCATCGTGGAGATCACCCGGGCTGTTGGGTCAGAAGGGGTGGTGGATGGGCAGTACACAGAGTTTCTATGCAGCCAATCGAACGGTGAGGAATCATGGGATTTAGGAGTTATAGAGTATGTTTGCAAGAAAAAGGAAGGTGGGCTTTATGCATGTGGGGCCGCATGTGGGGCCATACTAGGAGGTGGAAGTGAGGAAGAGGTACAGAAGTTGAGAAAATATGGGCTGTACGTGGGAATGATAGAGGGGATGTTGTCTGGAGTGGGAAGAAATAAGAAGGGAATGGAAGGAGAAGTTGGGAAATTGAGAGGATTGGCTATGAAGGAATTGGAGATTTTTAATGGTAGAAAAATTGAGAAAATTTGTAGCCTTGTTCAGGCTGGTCATTGCAATGTTTAAAGGCATAGAGCCGAGAAGTCCTACTCAAATGGTTGAAACCCCCCACAATGAAGTGGCATGTTGATGGTTTGAGTTTTTCTCACCCTCTCTTTTGCTGCAGTGAAAAAATATCACTGCTTGTTAAAAATAAAAAAAAATAATTTTTTTTTGTGTGTAGCAAGGGAAGAGAGAGAAGGGTTTGTATGGAGAAAAAAACACAAGGGACAGGTCATGAAAGTGATTTTTTGTCTTTTTAAATTATTATCGAGGAATATATGGCTACAAATATAGTAGCTAGATCATAGGAAGATGTTTGGAAATATGAAATTTTAATTTCCCAATAAATTCTTGTTTTTTATTTTATTTTATTGCTGTTGATAAGTTTTGAATTCTTAATCATTGTCTCTATTGAATATTGCATGTGGTGAGTAATAAGGGCTTTGGAAGTATTGTTGAATGATTTTGGACTTTGTTAAAATTCAAAAACTTATTTTCAACGATTTTTTGTATTTAAAATAAGTAAAATGTATAGCAACAAAACAGTGAATTTTATGTTTATGTTTTTAATTTGAGTGTTTAGTATACTTTGTTTAATTTGAATTTTTATTTTGTGAATATTTTTGTTATAAAATATGTTTTTTTTAATTATAAACACTCAATAATGTTTTTAACCATTTTACTGCTAAATGGTGTAGCAACTGACCCCTTCATTGCAATGCTAACAATAAGTTTTATCAATAATGGTTTTCGGTCGCCCAGAAGAGAAAACGAATGAAGGCATATCACAAATTTCATTAAAATCCCATAAGTTTAGTGTATTTATATTTTGACCCCTCAAGTTATAAAAAAATCATTATTGTCGCTTAAGTTTCAAAAATAATATTATAACACCAGAATTTTTAGAAAAAAATCATCTTCTTCGTAGAACTTTGAGGCATCTTTGATGCGTTTATTAAAGTGTGTGGGTCTAGATCCCTCAAGTTTAAAATACTCTAATTAAAAATATTTTAAATTTTACAATCAAAATTTGTGTTCTATTAAAAAAATTATTATTTGCAATGTAGAAAAAATAATCAAATATGATAATCATAAGGACACAAGAAAATATACGTATACAAACATGTGTTTAGATTAAATTAATGAAGGGACAAAATAGTTATTTATAGATAAATATATTATCATAATAATGATATTTCTGTGAGTATACCAAACATAGATATAAATGAGATTGAATATTGAATCTCATTTTTATATAAAAAAAATTAATTTAAAAGTGTTTGAATAAATCAATCTAAATTCCTCTAAAAAAATCATCTAAACAGCCGCTGAAAGTATTGTTTTGGTGGCACTGACCAGTGAAAGGCCAAAACCAAGGCCTAAAACAGTGCCAGATCAATTTGCTGGTATAGGCCTAACCTACGGACACTGGGCCGGGCCCCTACCATTCTCTTTTTCCTTTCATTTTTTGGGACTTATTTTTTTCGCAGTGTCATACCAATTGGATGTAGCAGATAGAACACTACAATAATTCTAAGGAGTAGAATTACAGACGTGTTGTAAAATTAGACGTTTTAAATTTAAATTTTAATAATTTATTTTGGACAGGTCATGAATGATTTCTTTTTAATTAGACAGGAGAGATAATTAATCAAAGTGTGCATAAATTAACCCGAACACATCTAATCATTGAATCACAAAAAAAAAAAAAAACACTGCAATATAACTCAAGCGAAACATAAAAGTTGGG
The DNA here is from genome assembly GCA_023539305.1 of Ilex asprella. Taxonomy (NCBI): domain Eukaryota; kingdom Viridiplantae; phylum Streptophyta; class Magnoliopsida; order Aquifoliales; family Aquifoliaceae; genus Ilex; species Ilex asprella. Next base: position 2,435,748 of record CM042197.1, read on the forward strand.
AACTTAAAATTTGTGGACTGAATTTTTTTCTTTTTAGAAGATAGAATCGTATTAGACCCATTCTTGTACAGTAAATTGTGGATGTCGATAATCATCCACTAATCACAAATATCCCTTAAACCCCAGAAGCCACCTATAAAAATCGAATTCGAGACGTTTGATTTCATAGTTTATCCCAAATTAATCTCTTTTTTTTATTAATGGTTAAGAGAATTCGTAGCAATTTATGTATATCTCAATTAATTTTTTTTAATATAATTAAAAATAAATTATTTACAATAAAATTAAAATATTCATGAAAAATAATGAATTCGTCCTAACAAATTACTAATATGATCTCAACTTACTAGTTGGGTGGATTGAAATGGAAGACAGGTACAAGTGGGGAAGGCTAAAGGAAGCTGTTGTACTCTGACAGCTCTCTCTCAAATTGATATTTACTCAAGGGCATACGTTGTTTTTATTATATATTATTTTGTGGGACCTACAGACAGACCCTAGACCTAGAGATTAGGTTGTCCCATCGGAAAATTGAAGTGGGTGGCACATCTCTTTCCATTTTCGTAATGTTTTTATTAGCAATCCCACTAGCAATTGAGTTGCTCTCTCTTTTTCCCTTCGAAAATTCTACGCTTCCAAAATAAATAAATATTATACTGTTAATTATATATTTTTTATAATAAAATTATATATTTTTAAAAAATTATAAATTATAAATGTTCAAAGAAATGTCATGATTAATCACAAACACCTATGATCGATCATGAGTTTCCTTAAGCAATTCTAAATTTGATATCAATCCCAATATCCTGTAATTGATCATACCTTTTAAAAATTATAATTTACACCTCAAAAAATTTATAATTTATATTTAAAAAATTATAATTTTTAATAAAATTTCACCGATGGTATTGTAACCTTTTCTATTCTCTCGTTTTTTTTTGTTGGATAACATGAACTCGGATTAGCATGGTAGCTCAATTTTATAAAATATCATAGTCTAGTTGTATCCTAGGATAATAAAATATTAGATTAATAAATTAAATTTAAATAATATTATTTAAATTATTCTTACTTTTAGTGTTCCTGCCACTGTTATATTGGCCAAACAGCGTCATTCCATTAAATATTTTTGTGTGTTATTATTATTCTTCAAGGTTTGGTAGGAGAACACCACACAAGACGATCATTTAAGAGATCCAACACTCTATGCTCTTATTTTAGTCAATTTTTAAGTATTTCTTTAATATTTAGACAAATTGCAATAAAAAAAAAAAGTAATGTCGTGTAACAAACAAAGTTTTAGGTGACATTGAGACATTGATCCGTTAGGTGCAATTATTGACTTAGGAAATTTCATAAAAACAAAGGTTTGAAGAAAATTCTTGGAAATAGGGGCGTTAATTGACTTGAGTTTGAGTTCAAGTTTATCAAGTTTGTTTTTGTAAATGAATCTAAAAAATTATTCAAACTCTGTTTCTTTAGAACTGGAACTAAGTCCGAGTACCTCGACTATTTTACATATAAATGAGTATGATTTTTTGAGCTTGAGTTGAGCCTTTAAGACTCGTGTTTTTAAAAGAGCGTAAAAAATTATTCAAGCTCAATTTGTTTAGAAGTCAAGTCGAGCTTGAGCCAAGTCTTATCCGAGTCATGGCCGAGTAGCTTGTCTCGACTAACACACCTACTTGAAACCGCCCATAACTCTCTTCCTAAACACTACGATTGTGAATCTAATAGGTAGTTTAAGTGATAACATGAACGAATGTTGACAACCCCTTGAGGTTAAGTGTCACGGGGTCAATTTTCTCATTCAAATTTATGTCTCGTAATGGCATTGAGATCCACACTCAGTCTCAATTAAGTACTCAAAATACTCACAAAAATACACACGTGAACTGAGTAGGGACCGACAAATAAACTCACACACAAGTTTTATAGGTCAGTGACCCAACCTTTTCTTTTTCAATAAAGCTTAAACGAAACTCAACCAAGGGTTTGCATACAAAACATGCCCAACTCTATTCTTTGGTAGTATTAGGTCAGTCTTTGTTGTCACCTCTTTCTCTCTCTGTCTCTCTCTTTTTTTTTTCTGAAAGGGTCTTGATTGTCGTCAGTTTTGAAGTCAACCAGGCTATCCGCAACAACGATGACAGTGGACAAATTACGCACCCCTTGCTTACGCAACTTAGTCTGTGCCCAGCCTTGTAAACCGGATATGAAATTAAAGAGTTTGTCATCCTCGGACATGTTCTTGATATCCAACATCAAAGAACTGAACTCAACCACACTAGAACTGTTCGTGCAAGCAAACTCACACACAACACACAAGCTTTATAGGTCCATGGCCCAACCTCTTTTTCTCTATAAAACTTAAAGGAAATTCATCCAAGGGTCTCTTTACAAAATGTGTCCAACTCTATTCGTGTTTGCATTTCTGTGAGCGTTTTGAGTGTCTGACTGAGACTGAGTGTGAATTTCAATGCAATCATGAGGCAGAAATTTGACCTTGTGACATTAAGCCATAAGAGATTTATTCTTCATGAATATCCTAATTCTATCGTAAATAACTTACCTTTGACCGAACCGAAGGCAAAATCAGTCGAGTAACGCGTCAACTAACCTGAACATCTCTTGCCATTGAACCACAAAAAAAAAAAAGCACTATGACCTTGGAAGAAACCTTGGGAATATTTCGGTTGATATCAAAGTAATTATAGGCTATATATTCTCTTAGCTCCCTTCAATTCTCAAAACTTTTGTCACTCCATCTTCACAATTCTCTAATATCTTTATTCATTCGTAACAAAATATTTTTTTGTGTCGATAAAAAATATAATTTTTGTGGGAGATATAACCATAGAATACGACCTGAATTGAACTGCATGTACTTGTCTCATACGCTTTGAGATGATGAAAGGAGATTTGTTCAACATGACAGTGTCTATTAATAACATCCTAATCCTTGCTTATTTACAGTCAAATGGATCCATATATTCCTACTCAGAAAATTTTCTTCTTTTTTGTTTCTTTTCTGATTCTAAGAGCACAGATTTCAACATACAATTTGGCATAGCTTAGGTACAATTTAAGCTGACAAAAGGATCAATCACAAACCCAATATACCCAATACTGCATTACACAATACCACCATGGTTGCATGGGGACCCATTCCAACACATCACATTACCAATCATACTGGTGATGTGTCATCACCATCATGATAATGATAATGATGTGCATTATTATTCAAGAAATCCTGTTCTGGTTAACACAGCATTCCTTACCCTACTGAGATCTCTCCCTTTGAGAGTCCTCCCAACACCTTCACACACAGAGAATGAAGATATCTGTGTCCTTGCAAGCTTCTTAGCAATCCATTCATGTGGAGGCATCATATCTCCATCATCACCACCATCATCATCTTCATCACTATCCCAGCTACTAACTCTTATGCCTCCATCCCCATCATCATCATCATCATCATCATGAAGCCATGAAGCATCCTTGGAGGCCTTTGGGCTCTTCCCATAAATCTTTGACCAGTCTGGTATGTGTACAGGAGCTGACTGTTGAGATAATTTTGGGTCACCAGTGGAATTATTATTAGTTCTGGGGATCATTCTGGTAGCAGCAGGGAGGCGCCTTGAAGTAATAGAAGAGGACTCCTTGGATGTACCAATCTTGGAATTAAAAGCTTTTCTTTCACTGAGAACAGACCAAACGTCTTCTTCTTGAAACTCTTCAATCCTCATGGTTGTCCATCCACTGCTACCTTGGCTGTACAAGCCATACCTGTCCTCCATGAATGACGAACTAAGAATCCACAAATGAAACAAGTTAATGGTAGAGGGAGAATTAATTGAGATGAAACAGAAAAAATCTCTACCTTTCCCTGGCTTGAATAGATTGAAAAGTTACAGGTTATCTAGAGATTTCTGAAAATGGACTCTGCAGATTATGAGAAGAAAACGGCAGTTTTGAGAGAGACCTAGAGAGAGAGAGGGAGGGAGAGAGAGAGAGACGGGTTGAAAGATGAGCCTCTTACAGATGCATATTCATATTTTCTATTGTAATACTTTGTTTCTTACCTAAGCTTGGCTTTTGAAGAGTTTATATCAGTAGTGGGGTTTTGGAGAACTTTAAGAGCCCACAGAAAAAGACAACTAAGGCAACAGTGCAATCATCAAGACGAGGAAATGACTTTTGTCTTACAGATTTTCTAAACCAAAGGGTCTCCATTTATCTCCTTCTGTCTCTAATATGCCTGACTTTTGATAGAGAAAGATCAGTAATATCTGTCTATAACTAATTCACTAGTAAGCTTAGGACCTGTCTAACCTGGATTAACTAATTGTTCTACAGATACAGAAACAAAACCCTCATATCTCTGTTCCCCATTTTTTGATCTAAAAAGACAAGGAAAAAGGTAGAAATGGTGGTGGGAGGGATATGGAGTCCACCTAGATTTTAGAATGAGACAATGGCAAATCATATCTATCTTTATTTATAGTCTCACAAGCAAACTTGGGTTATTTACTCTCCTTTAATAAAGAGAGAAAATCAAGTCAAGTTTTCATAACCTTTCACAGTCATTTCCTAGATTTGGTTTTTCTTCTTCATCAAATAGAATTTTCTGATCAGCAGGATTATTTAATTAAATCCCACTTGCACCAATGGTAGTACAATGCAATTTGAGGTAGTCTACATTATTATATATCAAGTTAATCTTGTTTTCATCTTTCTCTTTTGCCTTTACTGATGAAATGTCCCACCCACCAAGAAAAAAAAATACTCACCAAATGTTCAATATTGCCCCGGTCTGCATATGTAACAGAGCACATAAACATTTAATATTTCTATACGTGCGTACGTACATAATATAAAACACATATTAATCGTGATGGCACGTTGTTAAGGTTTTCAATGACCTCACTAGCCTAGTAACCTTCCTAACTATATGATACCAATACATAGGTGCATAAACATATCAATAGGTTAATAAAAAAAAAAGTAAGAATGTCTGCAGTATACTTGACAACAATCATATAATCTATATGTAGAATATCTGTTTGATAAATGACAAAACTCTTGTAAAAAAATAATGCAATAAGGATGATGTTTTCAATTCAAGTCTCGTAATGTTCGTTGTAGTTGATTGGATATGCGAGATTTTTAGATTAGTATCTTGAGTTTGCATAACAACTACAAATTTAAAAATAAAAATAAAAAATGATTAGGACGATGTTTGATTAAAAAAAGTAGAAATAATGAGGGAAGATGACAATGCGGAAATAATAATGAAAAACTTTCAAAGTTTATTGGACTTTTTGGAGGACATTTAGCTATTCATTCCAAACAAAGTTGAAAGTGAAACCTTTGGCTTTTGTCCGTCAAATGTGACCCACATTGAAGAAACATGGCCATCATTCAATGTACTTGGCCACACCCACCTCTGCAATAGGGAGACAGATTCAGAGATAATTTCAAGCAAAATCCAATCAAATTTTAACAAGTTCAAGCCATTTCAACCTCTCAGATTGCTTCAAGACGAAGAAGAGGATTTGTAACAAGGAATCTTTGAAATTTAGTATTGAGGGTATGACCGCCAGATTCATGAACTCCAGTCGATTCCTCTGGTCCAGTTATCAATCATATCAGAGGCGGCTGTCAAAATGTACAATGAGGGTCCCACAACTATAAGGCCGCCAAAATATGCCAGTCTATGCACAGCCTGCAACCTTTGATGATTGAGAGTGATGTACAGCACATGTATCTTGTGCAGTCCCCTGAAATATTCTGATGCTGTTAATCAATCTTAGAAGATTGGTTCATTATGTCTTGAATTCTAATTTTCATGATTACAAAAATTTCGAGGATAACTGATGAGGTGCATAATTAGCTGATGATTGTGTATATCTATCGTTTGTTATAGTTACAGCTCAAACTATGTATGGTCGGGACGATTGCCTAGTACCCAGAAAAATCTACTTCAATTACACAAGTTAATATAGATCATGTGTCCAAAGCCAATGGCCAATATTGATGACGACTAACTTGGCTCGCTTGGGATAAAACATCGGCCTTGTGCACTCAGACTTCTTTATGGTATTCCAGTTCATCAACTTTCAGATAGTTCCCTAATTGGCTTAAATATGTTACAGCCACCTCTGTGTGTGTGTGGAACTAGTACCAGATGACAATGGACAAAAGACATTACAGTAATCTCACCAAGTTGTAAAAGTATTACCAGCAGGTTCCAGCACAAAGGGTAGACTTAGATTCATATATCAGACAGTTATATGCAAGTTCAGAAAAGATCCTCGTACAGGCAGCAAATGCTTCGAAACGCCATTTGCAAGTGGAAGAAGAGTTCACTTTCATAAATTAATAAGGAATACCGTTCGTTTTATCATCTTCCCCACCCTCCGGTAGAAGTTTTTAAACAAGTTATGATCAAGATCTCCATCTCTATTGACCATGAGAAGTATAATGATCTTCAGATAAAACAACCAGTCAGGTTTGTGCGTTGTATCAGTCGAACACAATCAAGGTAGCTGAATGCACGCCTATTGTCTCTGGAGGATGTTATTCCGATATAGCAATCTAGCTTTCCCATATTTTTACTGCATTAGAGTCGTTAGACTGTAATAGCACTAGGACTCAAATGAAGAGAGTCGGATTGCATCCGTGGACTATCCATCCTGCTCAATCTCTGATCGGTAGCCACTGGCCTTCTGGGAAACTTACCATACTGCCATGCTTCAAACTACTAATTTGAGAGGACCTCTGTATAAGGTTATCAACAAGGACAAGATTGGCAAACACTAAGCACATAGAAAAAAAGGGTACTCCAGAGTTGCGTCAACTCTTCTACAAAACTATATGCCCCAACACCCAAGCTCTAGATGATTAAATGAAGGGATTCAACCCAAAGCTTCTAGATATGAAGCACAGTCAAAGTGCACAGTCCCCTCACTCCTCATTATTCTGAAGTGAAAAGAAGTATGTTAACTTTAGTCTTAAACTCAATGTAACACTTGACGGGAGGATCGACAATGATTCAAGACAAAAAGGTGGTCTGAGATTGGATCTTCAAAGGAAGAAATTTAGGCCACTTGGTCACAGCTTGACTTCAAATAAGAAGCTATCTTGGTAGACATATTGAATAAGCCCCAAACCTACAGTGGTCCAAATCAAGTAGTTTCCTTTCATCTTCAAGCAATATTTCAATGGATCGTAGAACTGTGAGCTGGAGCATCCTGAATTTGTACAACAAATGGAATGCTGATTGGTATGAATTCAAATACCTACCAAAGAGGATAATAGTTGCTGCCCGGATTTATTGGTTGGCTGAGGTGGACTGAAGCCCAGGATAAAAAAAAAATATATTTTACAACTAAGTATCAGTCCATCCCAAAAAAAAATCCAGCCCACCCCATCCCAGCCCAGCCCACCTGCAAACTCCCCAAATTCAGCCGATCTCTCAGACCCAGACTCTTCTCTTCTCTTCTATCAGTCACTTCCCCCAAATTCAGTCGACTTCTCTCAGTCGATTCTTTTCTCCCGGTCACTTCACTTCCCCCAAATCATGCCGAGTTCTTGGCCGTTCTTGTCGACTAAGTTGGAGAAGAAGATCGAAACCCAGTTTATAAGAAGATTGAAACCCAGTTTACATGGAAGAAACAGTGTGTGTGTCATACACTCAGACATTGACGAAGAAGGATTCGACCTTCGCCAAGATCTCTCAACTGTCTCTAGGTTTGTCTCTTTTAATATATCTCTCAACAATGAAACATTATTTTGGTTATTTTCTGTGTTTTTTCTTGAGTTTTGTTTTGCATTTGTTGAAATTCCAGATTTCTTCACATTTCGAGTAGTTTTAGAGCTCGATCATAGTATGAATTGAAGAGCTTATTTATCTGTGTAGAGAAATCTGTGTCTATCATTATATATCTATCGTATCATTGTTTATTTCCCAAAAAATCTTGGAATCTCTCTAGCGGTTTTTGAATGATGAACTACAACTCTGTAAATCAAGTCAATGAACTACAACTCTGCCATTATGATGAGTTATGGACTGGTTTTCTTCTAAAATGCCTTTGGGGAGCATTTGAATTCAAACCCACCCACTAAAATGTGGGGTGTTTTCACTCCCTCCCTAGCTTTCTTTTCTTATCATTTTCAGGGTGGGTTTTCTGAGAAGTCATTGAGCCCTAAAAAAAGCTATCTTTTTTGTTCTTCTTGTTGTAAGGACTTCTCTCTGAGCTTTTGGAAATTTTTTGTGTTGATTTTATTAGTGGGTTTTGTCCAGTGCTGGGCAAATCCTCTAATGGGCTGGTGGCTGGGCCGACCATGTGGACCACACCTCACTGCGTTATTATGTCAGGATATTTAGAGTGTTTGCATAGCTTAGAGAATTGAACACTATTTAGGGCAATAATATGTTTTTTGTTTGGGGAAAGTTGTTTAACATTAATGGTTGGAATAATATGTTTTTTATTCTGGCATTTAAGGAAAACCAGTGGCTGAGTCCGGCTGAGTCAGGCGTGATCCTCGGTTGTGGACCTGTGCTCGGTTTTGGATTCAATTTGGCCAAGACAAGCCAAGGTAAGTTCATTTTATTTTTTATAGACCCTTCATCTTTATATATATCCAAAGAAAATGAGTTTTTCATATTAGATTTCTTTGGTTGAACTTTGACTTAGTTTTGCATATTGGATTTCTTCTTAAAATTCTGGTTCATATTCATATATCCAACATTTGATTGAAAGCTTTAAAATTCTGGTTCATATTCATATATCCAAGAAGAGTTGATTTGAGGTGAATTTCAATATTTTAGAAAATGTGTTCTCTAATGGTATGAATGTTTAACTTAGCCCGGGATAAAAAAAATTCCTGGTTCCGCCCTTGGTTGCTGCATGGATGAATGTTCATTATACTTGAAACAAAGGCCCAACATCTTTTCATTTCAAATCTAATGTTTGCCTCACAACGAAAATTCAACCAAAGCAATTCAGAGTTCTCCGGAAAATTCAACAAAAACAATGCAGTCAACAAGTGTCTTTTCATTCTAGGCAGTGAGCCAGTGACCACCTAAAACCTTCATACTAAATGAGTTATAAAGGATTAACCTAAGAGCATGGGAAAAAGGCACAAACCAAGAAACATGAATAGCTTAAACCCAAGTGCCTCCGCTTCTGCAACAATAATCTCCAATATTTCACCAGTGACCTTAGCTATGACCTAGAGATCACAGGTTCGAATCACAGAAACAGTCCCTCTACTCGTAAGATAAAATTGCATACGTCTAATCGTCCCTGAACCCCGCAATAGCGGGAGCCTCGTGCGCCTTTAGTAGTCAACCTTAACAACTTATTTTCACTTGCAGCAAATACATTTCCCATTAAACATCACGAACCTCTCGCTTTGTACACAAACACAGTATACAAAAAGCTCAACTTTTTTCAATTTCATCACTCACAAATAGTGTAAATACATCATGAGCATACCTTCTTTTGATCCGTCTAATAAATCTAAACCCAAGATTCTTCAATTCGGCAATCCACCTCTCGGTTTTTGTCAACAACTTCAACTACACAGACCAATACATGGTTTTTGACAGGTTGCCTAGGGTTTTGCAGAAGATATAAGGGAAACTCCAGTAAAATCGATCAAAAAGAAAAACCAGTCAGGCAATGTTCCAAAAGGTGATGGTTCAATTGGTGTCAACCCGTCAGGCAATGTTGGATTAAGCGTGCTCCGATCCGTTATCCACTCACCGCATGGAGCGGGAGGTTCTCGCTGCTCTGTGAAGCCAGCCTGACGCGGTACCCTCCTCTCTAGGAGCCATGACACTTCAGCCTTCGCTGGAGCGGCGTGGCTCAGCTCTTTGCTTGAATCGGGCGGGCCAGCAGTTGCAGCACCGAATCCTACCATCCGGTTCGACCCAACGTTCCATCACCTTAATGCCTCCACTCGGATCACAAGCCCGCGTTACAGAGCTCGGCGGTTGATTGAGGTGTTTCCGGACTTTATTAACCCACTTAAGTTCTTCTCTTCTATCGATGTGGGATTGAAGTGACGGGTACTGTTTGTCAGAGAGAAAAACGAACCCGTCAACTTCTTGTGTCAGATGGGCGACTTTTTTGCTTTTATGGTATTAGATTTCTTATTATTATTTTACACAGTCCTATTGTCATGTGTTTTCTGTTTATAAATTGCTTTTTATTAAGTTGAAAAACAACTTATATGGGGTATGAATTCATGTAGAAAATAAGACCTTTCTTATAAACATGATGAGAAAAGATGGCAGCAATTGTATACTCTTCCTTAGGGGTGTTCAAATTTCCGACTGGCCGCAAGTTCCTACCCTATCCGACCCTACCCTACCCTAAAAATCGGCTAGCCGCAACAATCGGGTAGGAATGCGGAAGAGTTTTTGTTCTTCCGATTAAATCGGGTAGGAATGCGGAATAAAACATGGGCCTTATGCACTCAGACTTCTTTATGGTATTCCAGTTCATCCACTTTCAGATAGTTCCCTAATTGGCTTAAATATGTTACAGCCACCTGTGTGTGTGTGTGTGTGGAACTAGTCCATAGGTTACCAGATGACAATGGACAAAAGACATTACAGTGATCTTACCAAGTTGTAAAAGTATTACCAGCAGGTTCCAGCACAAAGGGTAGACTAAGATTCATATATCAAACAGTAGTATGCAAGTTCAGAAAAGATGTTCATACAGGCAGCAAATGCTTCGAAACGCCATTCGCAAGTGGAAGAAGAGTTCACTTTCATAAATTAATGAGGAATACTGCTCGTTTTATCATCTTCCCCACCCTCCAGTAGAAGTTTATAAACAAGTTATGATCAAGATCTCCATCTCTATTGACCATGACAAGTATTATGATCTTCAGATAAAACAACCAGTCAGGTTTGTGCGGCGTAATCAGTCGAACTCAATCAAGGTAGCTGAATGCACGCCTATTGTCTCTGGAGGATGTTATTCCGATATAGCAATCTAGCTTTCCCATATTTTTACTGCATTAGAGTCATTAGACTGTAATAGCACTAGGACTCAAATGAAGAGAGTTGGATTGCATCCGTGGACTATCCTGCTCAATCTCTGATCGGTAGCCACTGGCCTTCTGGGAAACTTACCATACTGCCATGCTTCAAACTACTAATTTGAGAGGACCTCTGTATAAGGTTATCAACAAGGACAAGATTGGCAAACACTGAGCACATAGAAAAAAAGGGTACTCCAGAGTTGCGTCAACTCTTCTACAAAACTATATGCCCCTGTCCCTTTAGTTCCCAATGTCCCGATTAGTAACATCATGAAGTTTCAATTCTTGTGCTTTTAAATCCTTTCCAACACCTAAGCTCCAGATGATTAAATGAAGGGATCCAACCCAAAGCTTCTAGATATGAAGCAGGGTCAAAGTGCACAGTCCCCTCTCCCCTCATTATTCTGAAGTGAAAAGAAGTATGTTAACTCTAGTCTTAAACTCAAGGTAACACTTGACGGGAGGATCGATAATGATTCCAGACAAAAAAGGTGGTCTGAGATTGGATCTTCAAAGGAGGAAATTTAGGCCACTTGGTCACAGCTTGACTTCAAATAAGATGCTATCTCGGTAGATATATTGAATAAGCCCCAAACCTACAGTCATCCAAATCAAGTAGTTTCCTTTCATCTTCAAGCATTTTCAGACAGACCAATGGATCACAGAACTGTAAGCTAGAGCATCCTGAATCTGTACAACAAATGGAATGCTGATTGGTATGAATTCAAATACCTACCAAAGAGGATAATATAGTTGCTGCATGGAGGAATGTTCATTATACTTGAAACAAAGGCCTAACATCTTTTCATTTCAAATCTAAATGTTTGCCTCGCAATGAAAATTCAACCAAAACAATTCAGAGTTCTCCGGGAAATTCAACAAAAACAATGCAGTCAAGAAGGGTCATTTCATTCTAGGCAGTGAGCCAGTGACCCAAAACATTAAACATGCATACTAAATGTGTTATAAAGGATTAACCAAAGAGCATGGGAAAAAGGCACAAACCAAGAAAAATGAATAGCTTAAACACAAGTGCCTCCGCTTCTGCAACAATAATCTCCAATATTTCATCAGTGACCTTATGAGGTCACAGGTTTGAGTCTGGAAACAGTCTCTCTACTCATAAAGTAAAGCTGCGTACATCTAATCACCCCTTAATCCCCGTAATAGCAAGAGCCTGGTGCGCCTTTAGTAGTCGACCTTAACAACTTATTTTCACTTGCAGCAAATACATTTCCCATTAAACATCACGAACCTCTCGCTTTGTACACAAACACAGTATACAAAAAGCTCAACTTTTTTCAATTTCATCACTCACAAATATTGTAAATACATCATGAGCGTACATTCTTTTGATCCGTCTAATAAATCTAAACCCAAGATTCTTCAATTCCGCAATCCACCTCTCGGTTTTTGTCAAGAACACAGACCAATACATCGTTTTGACAGGTTCCCTAGGGTTTTGCAGAAGAGTATTGGGTCTGAGAAATAAGGAAAACTCTACTAAAATCGATCAAAAAGAAAAATTACAGACCCGTCAGGCAATGTATCAAAAGGTGATGGTTCAATTGGTGTCAACCGGTCTGGATTAAGCGTGCTCCGACCCGTTATCCATCCACCACATGGAGCGGGAGGTTCTCGCTGCTCTGTTAAACCAGCCTGCCTCGGTACCCTTCTCCCTAGGAGCCATGACACTTCAGCCATCGCCGGAGCGTCGTGGCTCATCTCAATGCTTGGATCGGGCGGGCCAGCAGTTGCAGCACCGAATCCTACCGTCCGCTTTGACCCAACGTTCCACCACCTTATTGCCTCCACTCGGATCACAAGCCCGCGTTACTGAGCTCGGCGGTTGGTTGAGCTGTTTCAGGACTTTATTAATCCACGTAAATCCTTCTCTTCTATCGATGTGGGATTGAAGTGACGGGTACTGTTTGTCAGATAGAAAAACGAACCCATCAACTTCTTGTGTCAGATGGGTGACTTTTTTTGCTTTTAGGGTATTAGATTTCTTATTATTATTTTACACAGTCCTATTATCATGTGTTTTCTGTTTATAAATTGCTTTTTATTAAGTTGAAAAACAACTTATATGGGTATGAATTCATGTAGAAAATAAGACCTTTCTTATAAACATGATGAGAAAAGATGGCAGCAATTGTATAGTCTTCCTGCCAAACAGGCCGCTATCCCATTTGATAGAAGGGGACGATGGAACTTGATTTTTGTTAGGCTTATTAAATGCCCTAATTTCAATATAATATGAACTAATTAATCGAATTCACTTCGTATTCAAATCACAATACAATCAAACCACTATTTAATTGTAATGATTTCCATAGCTTAGGTTACATCATAGGCAAAAGAGGTATATGGGTTAGAATAGGGGCAGAGTCAAAAAAATTCTTGGGTGGACACTCTAACAAGTTTTATCCTAATCAATTAGAGTAAATTGATGCATTTATACTATTTATGATGCTGAAAAATTCTATACATGTATGTGCAAAATAGAAAGAAGAAAAAAAAACTAATTATAGTCTTTTATTATATAAGTCTAATTGTAACTAGTTAAAATTGATCCGAAAAGTTTTTATATTTTGATAGTATTGTATGATGGTTTCATTATTAATATCATCAAAAAATATCTTTTTTTTTATACTCAAAATCAAGATCTCAATTATCTCTTTAGTATTCAATTAGTTAAAGCAATCGAGTATTCACAATTTTTATAGCTAAAAATGATAGTGATAATTGTACCTGATAAAATCAATATCAAAATTATAAGTATGTGATCTAAAAGATATACCACTTATTTGCTTGTCTTAAAATTTTAAGATTATAAATCTCTGCTAAATTTTAAATTTAATGTTAAAGTGCACATTAAATAAGAATATGACTAAAGTGATAAAAATATGTCACGAGTTACCTAGTGTTCTAGAATTGTTGACCATTATTTAGTCGACAAATAAATACAACTCACGTCTTACTAATAGATAGTGACAAGACACGTGAAAGAAAAAAAAACCAGGGAGACGAGTGTCGAGAGGTCTCTGTAATTGAAAACAAGTTAATTATTTGTATGATATTAATGGTCGGGACTGAACATTGATGATACACGATAGTTGAATCCAACGATACAATCTGACATAAATAAAAAGACACGGAGAAGCAGATATCTCAAGAATAACGGTTGCATGTTTTTTTGACAGAAGAAACTTGTAGAAAGACATGCATAAAAGTACAAACTTGGGTAATAATAATAACAATATTAGGACACCTCGATGAAGCTGCCCATTTAGTAATTGGTCTCAAGTATGCCCCGAATGAACATTGGTCACTCATTTTGGTTTGATAAAGATGTTCTCATTAGACAAGAATATTCATATTTGAGTTTTTTTTTTTTTTTTTTTTTAAACTCTAAACAGTTTTGTAGTGGCCAATCTCCACCATCCTTCTCCACAGTCAATTTCCCTTCCAAAGTCGCCAATCTCAAGAACTCAATTCACTTTAATCAACACATATCCCATTTACATTACAAACCTCTCCCTTTACTGACAATGGAAGCAATGCATGAATCACCAGATTTAGACTCCATGAAATTTACAAAAAACCTGGTAATACAAAAGTTCAACTTTGTCAATTTCTTCACTCATAAATACTGGAAAAACATGATCACCACTAGTCTGAACTTCTTTTGTTGTGAGAGAACTCTCTCCTTCGATCCTCCAAAACACTAGGATTTGTCTGAAAAAACGGATTAAATTATGGAATAATACAAACCAATGGAACCGGTTATTCGTGTGAAGGTGTGCGTGTGGGTATACTCAAAATCAGTTTTGTTCTGATAATGGGGTATCAATGCATCAAGTATGTGAACTGAAT
>CM042197.1:2450709-2464806 GCA_023539305.1 Ilex asprella
AGAAATTGGGGGAAAAATTACAAAAAGTGATGGTCCAATTGGTGTCGATCCGTCAGGCATTGTTGGATTAAGCATGCTCCGATCCGTTATCCATCCACTGCATGGAGCGGGAGGTTCTCGCTGCTCTGTGAAGCCAGCCTCACGCGGTGCCCTCCTCTCTAGGAACCATAACATTCCAGCCTTCGCCGGAGCGACGTGGCTCAGCTCTATGCTTGGATCGGGCGGGCCAGCAATTGCACCACCGAATCCTACCTTAAGGGTTGACCCAATGTTCTATCACCTTAATGCCTCCACTCGGATCACAAGCCCGCGTTACTGAGCTCGGCGATAGGTTGAGCTGTTTCAGGACTCTATCAATCCACGAAAGTTTTTCTCTTGTATCGATGTGGGATTGAAGTGACAGGTAAGTGCACTGCCATTGGGGACTGTTTGGGAAGATAGACAAACAAACCCATCAACTTCTTGCGTCAGATGGGTAACTTTTTACTGTTTAAGGTAATAGATTTATTATTATTTTTTTACACAATTCTATTATCATGTGTTTGCTGCTGAGAAATCGTTATTTAATATGTTAAAAAACAACTTATATGGTGTCTGAATTGATGTAGAATAAACCTTGCTTATAACAGAGGTGGCAGCAATTGTATACACTAATTTCTGCCAAACAGGTCGCAATCCCATTAGACAAGGGTGGAGCAATATTTCAATTCTAAGGAAAATCAAAACAAAAATAAAAATATTCACCAACATAAATAAATGTCTAATAAATTCAATCATAATAAATATTTGAATTAATAAATAAATAAAACATAAGTCAGTGTTTTAAGGGCGGAACTAAGATGCTATCTTATAGGTGGCAAACACATGAATTAAAACAATTCACCGATAATTGTATTTTTAAAAAATATATATGTATTATTATATTTTTAATATTATTTAAAAACTCTATCAATCTAATATTACTCATCTCATATACAAAATAACATTATACTTACATAAGTGCATTTCTATTTTCATCGAAAGGTTTAATTCTTTCATCTTTAAGATAAAAAATAATCTTATATATAATTTTTTTAAATTTATTTATGTTACATGAATATAATTCTTCAAGTATAATAAAATTTATAAGTTGTATTAAATTTTTATATGTAAATAGATTGTAATGTATTTTTAAGTAAAGTTTGAATTATTTAAAATTTTAATATATTTTATAATATGCTAGTTATAACCCGTGCCTAAAACATTAAATTCGAATCCTAAAAAACCGATATTATTATATTAATAATATTTTTTCTTTCCTTCATTTATTTGATTAAATCATTCAAATTTTATTTTTACCAATTATTTTCTTAAAAATATTGACAAAATTTTCTCAAAATATATAATTTGATAATTTTTTTTAACAGATCTACACTATCGTGTATGGATAATATTTGAAATAAAAATTATGTTAAATTACAAATTAATCAAATATTAAATGGTTGAACATGTGATAGAAATGAGTGATGAGGTGATTTTAAGGGAGAAGAAATGTATATGGGATAAAATTCAACTTTCTATGTGTTTTATTTTATAGATTTGTATAGATATAAGAAAAAGTTTCATTCAAATCCCCTGTAGTTAGGTTTAAATTCAATGACACCTACTTCCGATTTTAAAATTTTACTGTCACTCCCTGTTAGTGATTGTCGAGTTACACCGCTAATGGAGATGGTTGATTTATAGAAAATATCTCCGAGTATTTTATAGGATAAATTTTATCCACACCTCTTATAAATAAACCTAACTTTAACAACACTATTGTAAATAGACCTAACTTTAACAGCACCCTCTCTTGATTCTGAAATTTTAATACACTCCCTTTTAATTATATTATATTAGCCTTTATTTTGATCAATTTAATATTCAATTTTATCAAATTACTTTTCTTTTTTTAATTTAAGCTAAATTAACATTTCATCTCATCAAATCAATACAAAATTGATATTTAATTTTATTAAATTAGCATTTTGTTATATTAATTTAATATTTCATTTCATCAAATTAATATTATTTCTTTAATTTAATGTTAAGTTATTATTTATTTTTATCAAATTGACATTCAATTTTATTAAATTAAACTATTTAATTTATTAAATAAAATATTAAATTCCATAAATTTAAAATTTAACTTTATCAAATTAATGTCATTTATTTAATTTAACACCAAATGAACATTCAATTTTATTAAAACAACATTCAAATTTATTCAATTATCATTAAATTCAATCAAATTAATATTTAATTTTATCAAATTAAAACTAAATTAATATTTAAAATTATCAAAATTATTTAATTAATATTAAATTTTATCAAACTAAGTACGATGTGTAAGGAGCGATCGGACGACATTGTGGAGGACATATGATAGCAGAGGAATTAGAAATGGATAAGATTTTGACATTGACTTTATCAATTGTAATTTTTATTATAGAAAAATTATTTTTAACTATAAAAATTATTATGATAAAAATATATAAAAATTATAAAAACTTGATTATGTAACCAAATGAGTGATAATATGATGACTAATATTATAACAAAGTTACAATACAATGTTTTAAAATAAAAAATTCATTGAGATAATATAATGATTGAAATTACATTTGTTGGTTGGCTAGCGCATACATAATGAGGAAAGAATTGATGACATTTTAGTCTATTTACATAATAAAGGGTAATTTTTGTATTTTCACAAAATATTTAGTTAAATCATTATTTTATCTACTGATAGAGACAAAAATTATTATTATAGGGATTGTCATTGAATTTAAACTCAACTATATGGTGTTTAAATGAAACTTTCTCTACTTATAACATGTAGATATAGTATGTTTTCGATCTTTGTATTATATATATGTACAGTGAAGATGTGTGTGTGAAATAAACAGTAAAGATAGAGAGCAACTGCATTTGGATAGATTTTTGGGGAGATATGTGTCTTAATTTGGAAAACGAATCATGAAAGATTAGATTGTGAGAGACAGTCAATGTCTCAGTATAGAAAGTGATCCCTTAACATATGAAATAAAATCAGAAAAATAATGATAAGAGTTATAATCTGTATTTTAAGGAGAGAGAGAGACAGAGTTGAGAAATGAGAAATCACTTAATTGCCAGATTTGATTGAGCTGAAGAATTAAATTTAGGGATGTTAGTTTTGGAAACTAAAAGTTTTTGAGTGGCAAAAAAATTTCAAGAGTTAATATAATATATTGGATCGAAACGATCTGAAACGTTAATAGCTTGAGACAGTTTGAAATATCGTTGATCGTTGAATGATATTTTTTTTGATTTCGAAACGATCTGAGCCGCTCTTTATCTCTTGAATTCAAAACCATTCTACTTTATTTTATATATATATTATATAAAGTAGCATATTAAATCTTATCCTAATTGACTTAACTAATTTTTAATTACAATAAGGTTACAATATAATTAGTATATTGACAATTAATTTATTTTATTCAAGGAATTATAAGTAAAATCTTAATCAAATGAATTTTAAAAAATCTAATTTCTCAAACATCACTAAAAAATTACTCTCAATCACAAAATTCAAAAAAAAAATAGAAAATTAATTTTTTTATATCTTTTTTCTTATAGTTAGAACAATAAATTTTAGGAACATACAAAATTTTCATATCTTATAATAAATTATGAATAATGAAAAATTAAGTTTTGTAAATTAGAGATTCTATTTAATTTAGATATACATATGCATAATATATTTTATTAATTTTTGTATACGAAAGTTCACGTGCAACACACGTGATACATTGATAGTATGGACACACGTGATACCAAATTTACATTGTACATTTCAATTCAATCGTATATTGAACTAGAACAGTAGAATATTTCAAGTCCCAAAACCAATTGCTAGTCTGGACAAAAATCAATTTGTTCAAAAAAGTAGTTTATCTTCAATTTTCCGAGGTTTTCCCCAAAACCATTCCCCCTCAAAACTTATTTTCCTAACCCAGTCGGTTTTAAACTTATTTTTCAAATCCAGTTTTTTTTTTAAAACGTCATTTGGAATGACATCTTCAGATATAAAATCGTCATTTAAAATGACGAGTTTAACTTTATTTTTTAAAAAAAAACGTCATTGTAAATGGCGTTTTTAAAATCGTCATTATAAATGACGTTTTCTCATATGAATTTTTAAATGGACGGCTAACAGCCGTGAAAAAAAATGGGGGCAGAAAACGTCATTTGCAATGACGAGTTAAATGCCCAAATAGTTTCAAAATCAGACCCCAAATGAACTTTCCCAAATCACACAGCTTAGTTCAATTTTTTTTAAACCACTCTCAAATCCCTCTTTGCCGAATCGACCTCACCTCCTCCTTCGAAGATCGTTGTCTCTTCCTCCTCAAACCAGTCACCCACCAACCATTGCCGAAGACCGGTTCGACGAGGAAGAGTAGTTTGACATAGAAGACCACTCCGGCTCAGTAGCTTCACTCCGGCAACATTTTCTGTTGGGTGGTATGTACATTTTCTCCAGTGGTGCTTTGTACATTATTTCTGGTATTTTATCCGATTTCTCTCTGTCAAAATATACTGCGATCTCCTTCCTTGTTGCAGAAATAAACTATGTAGGAGGTATTTAGGGTGATTTACAACTTCAGTCGATATTGTGATGCTGGAATGTAAATCCATCTTAGTATATTTTTTCTCTAATTATCATTTTCTTGTTCGAAGCTATAATAATCTCCACCAGATGAACATTACAACAAAATTAAGCTACAATCCGAAATCAGAAAAAATAAGGATTAATAGGGTTTGTTTTCAAGGTTCACGGCCGTCATCGAGGTCCATCTCTCTCACAAGCTTGCTCTAACCCTCCTCACCTCTATCCACCATGGCCGTCGGTAAGAACAAGCGAATTTTGAAAGGAAATAAGGGTGGAAAGAAGAAAACTTGCTCTAACCCTCCTCACCTCTATGCATCTGTAAAACATTTTCATTCGGAAGGTGAAGATCTTGAAGGCTTCCAAGTTTGACCTTGGCAAATTGATGGAGGTCCATGGTGATTATTCTGAAGGTGTTGGTGTGAAGTTGGAGAGGCCTGCCGAGGAGCCAGTGGCTGAACCAACTGAAGTGGTTGGAGCTTAGATGAAAGTTTTGCAAATGTCCTCCTTGCCATTTTGTCTTTTAGCTCCTATAATTTCCTTCAATCAGAACTTGATTATTTAAGTTTCTTAGTATTCAGGTTTTGTTTGTGCTAGAAGTGAATTTTGTCTTGAAAGAGAACACAATTTTTGTGCTATGAATCTTCCTGATAATTTCTATGAAAAAAAAATCAGAAAAAATAAAGCATTCTCTCCCTAGATTTCTTACCTCTTGTGATGTTATACTTATACATAATGTCGAGTAATGTTATATAGCTGTGACTTTTTGTATAGGAGATTATTATTGTTGTTGTTTTTCTCATTGCCTCAATCATTGCATCATCAATTCACAATGTCTTACTTTTTTATCTTGTCAAGAGCTTGTAGGGATTACTTTTTTCCTAGAGCTTTTCTAGCTTAGAACAGCTTCATGCTCTGGGATAGCTTCATGATTGTCATGTTGTTGAAGTCTGCAAGTATACATTGAGCAATTGTTTATGTAACTGGCTCTGTTTTTGTTGTGACTGTGATGTATTGTTTAACTCACTGGTAGGTGACTTAAAATTATTGAGAGCTGAAACAAGCAAATTTGAATCTCACTATATCGATAATCTTGTTGGTAATTATTGAACTTCATTTTATTCTTGTTTATTGTATTCACTTAAAATAGCATTGAGACAACCTTTTGACTTGTTGCAGGAGGAGAAAATGATTACTTTGAGAGGTCACCCATTCATTTTGTTGATAAGTTCTCTTGCCCCATAATTTTATTCCAGGGATTGGAGGAGAAGGTATAGGCACCATTGTTTCTTGACTTTCTTTTTGGGTTAAATTTTACTAGTAACATTGCCTATTTGACTGATGCTACTGTGCTGCTGAAGTGCTGCAGTGATGTTGTGTTGCTGATGCCCTGCTGTGCTGTGATGAAGGGGGTATTGACAATAAAATGTAAATAGAATTTTTGTTTTATAACAGAATTTCTATTATGTCTTTTGTAACAGAATTTCTGGTTTCGTTACAGATTTTTTCTGGTTTTGATTCTTGTAATTTTTTGATTTTTTTGAATACAGAGGAATTCCAAACACTTCTACTTAAAAAAGTAGTAATTTTTTGTAATTTTTTGATTCACTGTTTTCAATACCAAAGAAAAATACATCCCTTTAATTTTTCGTCCATCAGTAATAGCCTGCCAGACTACATTGTAAGAAATTGTGTCTGACTTTTTTACGTTCCATTTTGAGCAATAATTATTTCTGTTTTTTTTAACACAACACTTACACAACCCCTTAAAAGGGGAAGTGCAAGTGAAGATATTTAAATAACACACACCCAAAGCTTTGAAATAAAGACTATTAGGTATAATTGAATGCAGAAACTGTGCAAGTCTGAACATCTTTAAAACAAATCTAAATCAGGGCCACTTTTAGTAGGTTAGACGGGACGAAAAGATGGTTTAATAACCATAGATGCAAGGAAAGGTGCTTTTTAGGAACACTAGTTATAATCCGTGTCTGAAGGAACGATAAAATATAAAATTCGAGGGTTCAAAAAATTGATCTTATTATATTAAATTTTTTTAAAATATATTAACTATAAATTAATTAAATATTAAATAATTAAATATATAATAGAAATGAGTGTTGTAATATTTTTAGGAAGGAAATATATAAATAATTAAACATATGATAGAAATGAGTGATGCGATTTGACGTTTAAGTCTGACAAAAGGATGATGGGTGAGGTAAATGATTGGTGATGGTTTTGAGGGGAAAAATATAACTTGGATAAAATTTAAACACACTTCTATTTTATTATATATATTTAGTGGGTATTTTTTTTCATCATAAAAAGGGCAAATAGATTAGAAGAGCATCACTCAATTTCAAACCAGACAACAAAATCATTTTCATACAGACAACAATTTATTTTGAGCCAGCTGTTAGGATTTTGTCAAAATCTTGCCTAGTGGAATAGCTGAAGCTTGCTTGAAATTGGTTTGGTTGGGCATAAGAAACGTCATTTGCAATGACGTTTTTAAAAACGTCATTGCAAATGACGTTTTCTACCCTTTTAGTTATTTTAACGTCCATTAATTGCCGTTTAAAAATTCATGTTAAAAAACGTCATTATAAATGACGATTTTAAAAACGTCATTTCTAATGACGTTTTCTAAAAAAAAATTTAACTTCAAATCGTCATTCCAAATGACGTTTTTACATCTGAAGGCGTCATTACAAATGACGTTTTTTAAAAAAAGCTGGGTTTGGAAAATAAGTTTAAAATCGACTGGGTTGGGGAAATAAGTTTTGAGGGAGAATGCTTTTGGGGAAAACCTCTCAATTTTCCTCCCACTTTTGGGAGGAAAAAAAAGGTGGCCGGAGGGAAACACTCCTTCCAATTTTTCTTTGTAACCAAACAATAAAAAGTCTTTATTCAGAGGAATAGAGTTAGACAAAACATTTGCTGCAACCGTTACAATGAGATGCTCTAGGCTTGTGAGTAAACCTTAAATTCAGAACTTTTAAAAGGTGCCTAATATTCTCAATGACTGTAATTAATTTACTGCAAGTTTTAATACACAAATTTAGTGCATGTAAAATTATAAGAGATACTCAAAATCCAGATAGAACGAATGAATATTAATGGGGGCAGCAGAAGATGGTCACTGTCTTGGAAGACGAGGAGCTATTACCTCAAAAATAGTCATGTCATGTCAACCCATGTGTCCGACATTTGAGAATGGTTGAACTGCTGGTCCAGCATCCTTAAAGAACAAACAACTGAACAAGAAGAGTTTTTTATGGACAAATTTATAGTTGATTTCAAAAATTTGTAACATAAGATAGCAACTGCTAGCTAATCACTAAAGTCTCAATTCCCATTGTCTGAATTCTCCATTGTGTTGTCTAAAATACATATATTTTTACTGTTGAGATTTGTTCACCAGCGTTGCAGAGAAAAGATGAATACCGCAGCTAGCTCCAACTCTGCAGAGATTTGTTCACTTGTGAGGCAAGGGCTAGGGCCTTTGCTCTTGCACTCGTCGTAACCCACTCCCTTTCTGCACGTCGCTGATGTTGCCTTGCATTCTTTGCTCGCTTTGGAGCTAATCGATTGTCTCTCTCTACAAATGCAAGTCTAAATTTCTCAGCAATGGGTAATTCATTCGGGCTTGAAACTGAAGGAGATATCCTGGGTGTAAATCCAGAAACAGCCCATGTTTTTGGATCAATATCATTAACAACATGTTCATCCAATACAACATTTAGCAATGCTTCCCTAGGAACCTCAATTCCCCGGTAACCAAATGGTGATGGCTTTGGGTTTACTATAATGCGTGGGCATTCAGTGGACAAGCTCTCTACTGAATCCTTGTCAATTTTCGGCTGCAAGATAAAGGAAAGGTGAGAAAGAAGTCAAGGATTGAGGACAGGAAAAGAAAAGATGGAAACCAAGGCCAACTTGTCCTCACCAAATGATGCTTAGAAGTTAGAAGTAGGGGTTGCAACGATAGACAGACGACAATGAATTTAAATGAAAAGAGAGAACACACCCAAACAAGCCAGCGCAGTGATTGTGCACGAGCTAACTCCGTGGTGTCAAGTTCCTCCCAAGAATCTCCCTCAACCTCATTTAGTGTAGGTTTCAAGATGCTCAAGCATCTACGTGCAGTGTAGTCACTCCTTGGGCACCCTCTGCAACATTAACTTTGGTTCATAGCCTGTTATGAGGTTTACACCCCATGTCAAAAACCAATATACTAGGCCATACCCATCACAGGTAACAACAATAGTAAAACATATAAAGCAAAAGTTCTATGGGTCAGCCAATGGAAAGTAGCCAGTAACAATTCTGTTGACGAACTCAGTTTCACTATATTAAGGATGTCAAAGTCTTAAACTCATGAACGTATGTGGTAATGATATTTGCATGGAAACAAAAGTGACCAGAAATTACTTAGATCTCACTAATAATACTGTGCTCTTCATTATTCATATTGTTTAAGTTTATGTAGAGCATAGATTCCCTTCTTATCTGAACACAACATAAAATCAATTCTGCCACGCATGTTCATTAGCTTAACAGCTTAAAGACCTGAGACACATCCTAACACAAGCTATGTCCAGTAAAGACCATCATGTTATAAAGTTTGGCCTTTTCTGTTTCTGACCCCTCCAACCATCATTGTCCTGTTACTCTCACCTCTAAGTTTATCCCACTAAACAAAGACGCAGCAGAGAATCATAGGCAATCCAGGATGCAAGTAGGAGTGAAAATTATAAAGTATTATTGCATGTTGTTGCCCTTCTACAAGAGCTACTTGATTAAAGGAAAGAGAAAGTACCCCCATCTCAGTATCTCCAGTGAACGGCAATGTTCCATGAGTTCAAATACAGCAACTGAAGTGATTTTGCTGCATCGACTGCCAAAAAAACCGTGTCAATAAAATTGAAGTTTCCAAAAACCAGATATTAGTGCAATCGCAAAGGCATATAGCTGGCCTTACTTTTCAAAAGTAAGACCGATACAAAATACATTATGCACCTAGGGAAATCCAATGCAATCGTCAATTAGACCTTTGTGGGAGTTTGACAGTGCAAAAAGTCAACAAGGGTGGAACTCAAAAGTTGCAAGAGCAGCTTCTTAGGATCCACCACTTCTTATTAACTAGCCAGACATCAGCCGATGAGTTATACTGGTTTTGAAGCAAATCTATAGATGGAACCAGTCCCAGAAGGAAATTCTTTCCCTTGATATAATCAAGCTCTTGTGGCATTCTAATAGACTATTAAACATTAACTCACTTCTCTGACGCTGAATCGATATAAAATCCAAACTTATACCTTATATCCACAGACCGAAGATATTTGCATATTCCTGCTACTTTCGATAAGCCAAAATCAGAAACATCAGAACCAGATATATCAAGATTTTCCCATGAACTTTCGGCCAATGCAATGATGACATCATCATTAAGTAACTTTCTTCTTCTCGCTATTGCTGCCATGGACATCTGGTTGGTTGATGAGATAAGTTAGACATGTCAAAATAAAACACCACAAAATCTCTTGAAAAAGATAGATGAAATGTCTGCATATACACTCTAAAAGTAAGCTCAGACAGGTAAGAATGATAACAGGAAAACAGCTGTACTCCAGCATACCAGAATTTTGGATATTTTGAGCTTACATTTCTTTTACTGTAGGAATGGAATGTAGTTTGTATTTTCGAGCGTGTGGTTATTCCCCCCAATTCACATAGCTAACAACACTTTTCATCATCTTTAGGGCAGCAAATCAAGATGCCCGTTTCCACATGCTGTTACTTACCCACACCATCAGTAAGGATAACATTGCCCTATTTTAAACAGTCATCCAATCTTAACTAAGCCCAAAATCTGGTATTGGATATTTTCGATATTTTCATTTAAGAAAAACTCATATACCATCATTCAAGTAGAACAACACACCCCACAAGCAACTCGAGTTTTAGAAATGTTTTAGTTGTTCATCTGTTCATGCAAACCTTCTTGTGTCATAAGGGGGTACAAAAGTAAGCTTATTTTGAGTAACAGAAGTCCTCTCTAATATTTTGCTGTCCACCTTAACAATTTTTCCTCACACTAAGACATAATGAGGGATAATTGCATGACATAAGACCATATATCAAGCTAAATATATACCTTTGCTTGTCTGTACAACTTCAAAAGGCAAAACAAAGAGTATCCACTCAAGGGTAAGAATTTTCACCTTGATATCAGATGGGAAATTGGCTGCAACCTCAGCCAAGTCCTCAATTATATCTTCAAAATGCTTACCCACAACTCCTAGACATAAGCTGACCAATTTGGGAGGCTTTGGCTTTCCCAGAGGATCTAATACTGAAATACAACAACTTCGACAAGTTGGTTCATGCGATCAAACTGACCACCCTACTAACACATCAGGTGATCAAAAATATAAATTGTATGTCTATAAATAATGACAAAATTCGCATGTGTCTCCACGAATGAAATATTTCAAATAGGAACTTTGTTCTCCAGTTTTAGTATAACATACCATAATTTAAAAAAGATTAAGAAGCACCCAAATAGATATATCGATAGATTTGTGTGTATTCATGTAAATCTACATAATCGATAGATGAGAGATATAGAAGTACAGAAGACTTGAAGGTTGGGACTGGAAATCTTAGAAGCCTTGCGGGGGGTGTTGGACGATTTGAGATTCAAATCGAGCTTCTGCAACGACGTCGTTATGACCACAGCAGGTTCCTCTTTGTCCATCAATGAGAACCAGAGCTAGAGAGTCGGTGAGTCCCGATACAGAGAGGGTCGACGAAGACAGCAATTTGACCCTGCTATCTCAATTTATTTTATCTCTCTTTACTCTAATTTTAAATTATATAAAAGTTAATTGCACCGGAGATCTCCAATTTATCTCATTTTAATTCCTAATATTTTAATTACATCATTTTAGTCTATGAAGTATTGAATATATTTCTATATTATCCCTCAACCAGACATCCTCTAAATTTCTAATAATTTTTTACCATAAACGTGTCACATGATACATAACTATAAACAAAAAAATAATTTAGATAATTCTTGATCAAATTTTTACTCAAATTTTGGTTAAATAGCAACCCAAATTACACAGTTTTGATAATGAGCTATCCAAATTTTGGTCAAAAGCTACTCATATTACACATTTTTTTGTCAAGAGTTACCCAAATTTTGTTTAAGATCTATTAATTTTTTTTTGGTCCATATTTTGGTATTACCTGATAAGTTTATAATAAAAAAATCGTTAGCAATCTGGGCGTTATCTGCTTGAAGGACCATATCGAAACATATTCAATATTTTAAGGATTAAAATGATGCAATTGAAACATTGTGGACCAAAATGAGATAAGCCCCAAAATATGGGGACTTCCCGTGCAATTAACCCTAAAAAAATATTATTTAAAATATAAAAATTATACAACAATACTTGAGAAAAAAAGAAAGTTTAGGGGGACAAAGTGTCATCATTCCTTGAAATAGTGAAAAGAACCCAAATAAAACGACATCGTCTACACGAAGGGCATTTGCGTAAAACGAAAAGCATCGTCGCCGGCTTGTCTGTTTTGGTGCAAGATGGACGGAGACAGGTGGATCAGTTTTTGAATTGCAGACACTCAGTTCTGAATTTCTCATAGAAAGCATACTACTATGGCGAAGGGACTCGGTGCCCAAAACCTACCGGCCGACGTGACTCAGGTGATCGATCAGCTGGAGCGCCACTGCTTGGCACCCGATGGATCTCTCGTCTCCAAATCTGCCTACTACGATCTCCAACTAGTACTCCATTTCTTCCCTCTCTCTTCTATTCCACATTCTCTATTGAACTCCGTTTGACTGCCGAGAAAATCTAGTAAAAGGAAGTTTATCTTTCGTTTTTTTTTCACACGGATCGATAAGTCTTAAATTTCTTCGTTTTATGGTCTGAATTTCATGGATATAGTTCTTGAATTTAGATGTTGATTTTGTGAGATTGTTTGGTTGTTGTTGCAGGCTAGAGAGGAAATGTCAAGGGAGAGACTGCGTTACTTAGAAGCCATGGTAATGTTATGGCCATATACGTTTATTTCAATTATACCATGAAATGGGGATTTTTATTTGCCTGGAGTGGAGGGGAATTAGGATTCTGGAACACTTGATGAATTTGTTGGTCGTTTTACTATGTATTTCATCTTAGTTTAAGCTATTCTTTTGGTGCTTGATGGCTTAATGTAGGCACTGTATTGCGAGGCAGTTGCGATGGTGGAAGAGTTTCAGCAGGCTGTTTCAGTGGCCAACTTTGGAGGAATTCGAGAGGTTCAGGGCTTATATCCACAGCTTGGTTTGAAGAGCTCTCCTCAGGTTTCAGTCCTTTTGACATTAGAATCCAAAGTGTGCTTATAAACTATTGGATTGTGTAGCCTTGACATAAGAGATATTATATGTATTCTTTGGTTTCAATAAAACTTGGTGTCCAAAGTGGATGAATAGACTTTTGGATTCCCACTTTATGGCAAACTATGTGGTCAGTATGTGGCAACTTTGCTGCATTTGTATGTTCAATTCAGTACATTAAATGCTACATTTTCACTGCATTTTGCATTTGTTTCTAGGTAGGGTCGGTCTAACTTGACAAGAACTAGAATTAAAATAGCCAAGTTCTTACAGGTTTATGAGGCTCTTGAGCACAAGCTGGTCGTTGCAGAAGCCAATCAAAGGTTAAGGCTTCCACTTATTTCTAAAGATGGTGAGATTCAAGAGGAAGAAATCGAGAAATGTAGTATAATGTCAAGAAGCTCCCTTGATAGTACGAGTACCAGCGTGACTATAAGCTCAAGCTCAAACTCAAACTCAATGAACTACACAAATATTTCTGCAATTGGGACTGGTGGTACAACAAATAATGCTCTTTCTGGCAGTGCTACTGATGCAGCAGATCCTGGAGTTGGTGGTGTTCCTAATCGATTCCTTGGAATAACAGCTGCTTACTTGCGACAAACTCAACTCCAGCATGCATCACTATCTACGGTATGTTAATGCATCAAGCGATGATGCAAAATGTGTTTTAAGAAATTTATTGGCTATTTTCGAGAGACTTCAACTCTATCTATCAGCGTTACTTTTAAACAATCAATAAGAGGTCTATTTTGTTCTTCTCATTGTCTCGTGAAATTAAATGCTATTCTATTCATGTGTATCTATATCTGTATATTTATACATATGTATGCGTGTTTTGTAGTGAATCCTTTTATGTTGTTAAAGGAACAATTCATTTCTTTGTGATTGTAGGACATGGCAGAATACCAGATGTCACTTTTCCATGAGATAGAGAGCCGTTTAAAAGCTAAATGCGATAAGTTAGCTGATGCCTGCATATTAGATGAGTTCGGTCAGTCCT
>CM042197.1:2474806-2516306 GCA_023539305.1 Ilex asprella
TATATATATGTACTTATTTGAATTTTAAAATTTGTATTAATGTATATATAAAAACGTATATATATATATATATGTATTAAAGTTCTTCTATAAAATTAGGAGATGTTTAATATACCTATGACACTTTACACTTTCCAATAAATAAAGTGAGACATAAGATAATACTTTACCTACATGTGGGCGTCACCCATGCTCCTCCAAGGGGCGCCGCCCATATTGCTCCAAGTGGTCCTCTCTTTGGCCACTTGACTCCAACATAAGCCCAACATCAAGAACAAGAGTGAGCTCAGTCCAACTCAGGATTATCATCCGACTGAATAGGAACACAAGAGAGAAGATACCGAGTTTGAGAAGATTAAGTCCTACTAAAATAAGACTTGCTGAAGTGGTAGAGACCTTCTTTATCACGCCACCGCCTCACCTTTATTTTATCCTAACTATATAATGTAAGCCCTCTCAACATTAAGGGGAGGCCTCCAAAACCCAAACACACACCTCTCTCTTTCTCTCCTTAAGCATTGTAACTCTCCGGAGTCCCCAGATTCATCAATAAAAAACATCGCCCATTGCTGCCATTACCCAAAGTGGACGTAGGTCATCCGAGACCGAACCACTATAAATCTTGTATTTACCCTTATTTACTATTTTTCATACTTGATTGCAATTGATTGTTCATTACTGTTCATTAAATACATTTGTGACTGTTGATCTCGCACGAAACGATTTTGTGCATCATCATAATACATTTTTGTCTATCGAAAATAAGACTTTATTAATTAGATAGAGGTCAACTGTATTATGCGCAAATCACATAAGACACCAATAGTTTGTGAATTTATACATTAATCCATATTCAAAACACTTACAATTTACGTGTTTCAATTTATGACGAAAAAATGAACGACAGTATAAGTTAGGTTCACATCATTACCAATTCACAACATTTAAGGTATAATTTTTTTTTTTAATATTTGATGGTATAAATTAAAAATTAAAATATAAAGTAAAATTAATTTTTTTTTAAAAATAAAAGATAAAAAAGGCGATCACATCACCCACTAGGGCCACTATCAACTTCCAAGCCAGCCCAAGGACCAAAACACAAGGCGATAATTATCCAATTTTTTATACCTTATTTTCACTAATTTTTATTTTTATTTTCTAATTTATTGATATTATAAAAACATAATTTAAAAAATAAAATATTAAGATTCCAAAAAATTTGTTGTCTTTAATATATTTAAAAGTATGTTTGTTAATCAAACTGAACTACTTGAATTTAGTTTGAGTTTGACTCAAATTTAACTCGTTCAGACTCGACTTGTTTTTTAAACGAGCTCAAACTTGAACAAGTTTTTAGGCTCGTTTAAAAAACAAATTCTACAAGTTCGATTCAAATTCGACAAACTCAACTCGTTCATGTGTGAAAATATTTGAGCTCAGCTCGAGTTTGACTCAAGTTCAACTCGTTTAGGTTCAACTTGTTTCTTAAACGAACTAAATTTTAATAAACTCGATTAATAATCAAAATTTTCAAGCTGCATTCAAATTCGATTTGGACTCGTTCGAGTAACGGTCCTATCCAGAAGCTGACCTTCCCAAAAACAAAACGTATGTAGAAGCTGTTTTAAAACAAAAAAAAAAAAAAAAGACCGTATCCAGATATTTCTCAGGCTTTGGGACCCACAGTATTCCTTGACCGGGAATCTAGGTTGGGGTGCGTTGAATCGACGCATTTAGTAATCATATGTCGTCATTCATAGGTCAGATGAAACACAGCGGTTCATCGTAACCGTTCATTTTATTCTTCTTACCGACATAGGATAGGAATTCTTAACCATGGTCAGAATAACCTTAACCATGATTAACATCTCACACCCTGACACCCACCGCCCTTCGAGAGTCTATATATATGGACGCCATACGCCTCTTTTTTTCAATATCGCTAGCAATAACAATCTCGAAGACGTTTCTCTCTCCAAAGCTGACACTTTTTAGGTAACTTCTGATCATTAGTTTTCTTTTCAGTTGGCGGCCTTTTGTTGTTTTGTTTATCGCCTGAATCTTTTTTTTTGGATTTGGGTTTCTGTGTTTCTTGGTTTTGTTAAACCACGGAGGAGGACTCAGATTTTTTGATCTTGTGGTTCTTTTGTTTTGGTTGAAAATTGTTATTGCGATTGAAATCTACCCTCTTTTTCTTTTTGCTTTGTCTTCCCTTTTGTTTTGGTTGAAAATTGTTATTGCAATTGAAATCTACCCTCTTTTTCTTTGTCTTCCCTCTCTCTTGGTTTATTAATCCACTCCTTTGATGGGTTGTATGGGAACGTGTGATTTGCTTTTTTTTTTATCTGGTATGTTGGATTTAGTGAGATTGCTTCAAGTAGTGGGGTTATTGTCTTTATATGTCTGATTCATTCATGTTCGTATGATTTTCCTTGTTCTGTGGTGATTAGGGGACATCATCATCTGTAGTTTCTGTTCGGGTTCATCGTCTGTAATTGGTTTATATTAATTTCATAACATATGATTCTTGATTAGCAGTTTGGATGAAAAAGGGTCATTCAAGCATTCCAATATTAGTGTCAAGCAATTAATTATATTGGTTTCATGACATATGAGCCTTGATTAGCAGTTGTGATGAACATGGGGTCCTTCAAACATTCAAGATATATAATTGTCGACAAGTTGTTTATATCGGTTTTATGACATGTGAGCCTTGATTAGCAGTTGTGATGAACATAGGGGTCATTCAAATATTCAAGATATTATTGTCGGCCAATTTTTTATATCCAATTCATGATATTTATGTGCCTTGATTAGCAGTGTGATAAAGTGGGGAGATTTATCTTTAAAAGTTCATCAATTGTTCATATTGATTTCAAGAAATATGATCCTTGATTAACATTTTGTGACAAAATAGGGACATTCAGACATTGTTATAATTAATGTTGAAATGAGGTCTTGATCCTTGTACGATGTTTTAATCATATCGCAATAGTTGCAGGCTTGGAGCTCACTTTTTATTTTTTTTGTTATGTTATTATCAGGCTGCTGAATTAGCTTCCAGTTTCAATTTGCTGCTATTTGCATTCAACAAATTACATGGTTGAACTCGACGTCCAGATCCCCACTGCTTACGATCCATTTGCTGAGGCCAAGGACTCTGGTGCCCCTGGGGCCAAAGAGTATGTGCATATCCGTATACAGCAAAGGAATGGAAAGAAAAGCCTGACTACGGTTCAAGGGCTGAAGAAAGAATTCAGCTACGAGAAAATCCTTAAGGACCTCAAGAAAGAGTTCTGCTGCAATGGTAATGTTGTGCAGGACAAAGAGCTTGGCAAGGTGATCCAACTTCAAGGAGATCAGCGCAAGAATGTGTCCAATTTCCTTGTTCAGGCTGGCATATTGAAGAAGGATCAGATCAAAATACATGGTTTTTAAGGTTTCTGGTATTACCACCAGTTTGTGTGTTGTGTGGTCGTGTCAGTTGATGATAGGTAATTACCACCAGTTTCACCCTGTGTGGTTGGTTATCTAGACTCAGTTTTACTTAATTTGGGTTTTTTTTCTTTCTTTTTATTTCCTGCTTTGCTGTGTGTCATGGGTTCTTCAGTGAATTGTACCCGGATCTTCAGTTTCTCTATCAGTAATAAAGTTCATAGTTTTGTAGTTACAATGGTGTGTGAGCTTCTCTCTATTCTCTCCTTTGCTAGATGTACTGTTTTGCTTTGATGGGGATTGTTAAGAGCATTCTTCTTCTGAAGGATTTCTACTTGCTTATTCATGAGCCTAGTGAAAATTCCTGACGGTTTGTTGCTGTTGTATATGTTGAGCTGCAAGCGGATTGGGAATTTGATTCTTTGTTCATCATTGAATCATCACCCGTTATAGCAACTTTTTGGGTGTGAATGTCTTGATGGTTTATAGTAGAAGGTGATTGGGTTGCTGCTCTGATGGATTCTAGGGAGAAACTACTATATCATAAGCCTGAGTTGGCCCAATTGTATATGCACCAACTTCACTATCTCTTGGGATGGTTATATACGATGGGTGTACGTGGCATCTACAGTTTTATGCTGTTGAACAGCTTGATGGTGTGTTTGGCATTGGTGGAGGGTTTGGGGTGGTGTTCGAATTGGTTGTTAGTCGCGTTGATGCAAAACCAACACAAGCACCAGCCCCTATGAAACCATGACATATGGACTAATTCCGAGTTGACAATTTGTGCTGCCTGCCTGGTTTGCTTTGTGTATTATTGCTCAATGAGCGTGATAAGCTAGAGATTGAGATGTTGCTGTGGAATGTGGTTACCGATGATTTGCCTGAACTTACAGAATTTAATTCTTGGAATGCAAGTTCGAAGATTTCATGCCATCTGTAGAAGGAAATGAGACATGTGATTAACTGAAAGAGAATTGGGGGCAGATTTTACCCCCAAAAGAAAGAGCAATCAGGCAGACACTGGACTCGGCATGGATAGTTGGAGAGGAAGAAAACTAGACCAAAGAGCATATCTATGAGGAGGTTAGGGCCTGTCATGTGTCACCTTGAGAACACCATCCTCAATTCTACTTAGTCCTGGAGCTATTATAATTATGTGCACCTTCAACATCCAGCGTTCCTACCTTGAGGGATAGAAGTAGTAAAGGTGAAAGAAGGTATTTTTCTTTATACCCTTTTACAAAATTGGAGGGAGGAGGATGAAAACGTTCTATATCTGGCTGGACTGAACATACTTACTACTTTTAGTCTTTAGACACTCCTTATAAGACAGAGGTTAGGGGCAAGACTCTTGCCCCATCTGAGAAAGTAGTGGGGAGGTGTGTGGGTCTCCAGCCCGTAAAGCTCATGAATCAAGCCTTTTTAGGTCATAAAAGGCAGGGCTTTAAGCTGAATATAGTGCAAACATAAATCTAGCAGAAACGATGTTGTGATGTTCCCATCAGCATTATATGCAACTGATCATTTCAAAACAACAGACTTTTTCGATTGCAAACATAATTTAAGTTTCAGATGCTAATCAGCTATTGATACAAATGTAAAGCAGTATCTTGAGACAGAAGAAAAGAAGAAACTTAACGAGAGTTGAAGACTTAGACAACAGTAATTACTCAAAAACAAATGAAATAAGAAGCCTGTCACACATACATCTAGCTAAAAGGAAAGATTTCCTGATGAGATCAAATGCTCCAACATCTTTACGCCACCAATTCTTTAGTCCCCCTTCGATTAGCAAATGTAATTTTGTGATGATAATATCAGAAGTGCTGTACTTGTGCACAAATCATCAATATCACTAGAAAAGCTTGCCGGCTGTTTGGGTTCCACGTCTCATCATTGTACAGAACTCCTCGTAGTCAATTCTTCCATCCTACAAATTTGATACGAATAAGCATGGATGCATCATTGTGTTGTGAAGATCCTATTTAGTTTGTGTTTCAAAAAATAATATCCAAAAATTATTTTTGAGAAGAGTTTTAGAAAAGTGTGTTTTTGGTATTATTTCTGTCACATAATCTGTTTGGTTATATAATTCTAAAAACAGTTTTACAGAATAGAAAATAATAACCCAGAAAACAATGACAACAAAAAGTGGAGGTGGTGGAAATGGACATCGTAGTGATGGAAGTGTTGTGGTAGTGGTAGTGGTGGTGGTAGTGGTAGTGCAAGTGTGGTGGAGGTTTTTTCTAAATTCTAGTAAAGTTATTTTCAAAAACATATAAAACAATCCTAACTTGTTCTTTAAATTTAACCACTTTTTGTTCTCAATTTTCAAAAAACAAAAACAAAAAACAGTTGGTCAAACAACTTTTCTTTCCGAAACAATTTCTTAAAAAAAAAAACTAGTTTCTGAAATGCAAACCAAATATGGCTACAAGGTTTTCAAAGTAGAAAAAGAACTCACATTATCAGTGTCCACTTCAGCAATTATTTCCTTAATGGTCTCTTCATCGCCCATTCCACGTTCTTTCATCGCTGTTTCTAATTCATCTCTTGTGATATATCTGCAATGACATCCAAAAGATTTTTCGAGTTCAATGCTATTATGATACAAATTATGATATTTATCACATGTGGCACTAACCCGCTATTATCTGTATCAAAATACTGAAAGGCTTTGTAAAGGTGTTCCTCTTTCTCAAGTTTGTGTTTATGCATGGTAGCAGTGACAAATTCAATGTAATCAATTGTACCATTTCCATCCACATCAGCCTGCAACATGCAAAAGGCAGATTATGTTTGTCAGCAAATTGACCATAACGGAGAAGTACCAAAAATTATGACAAGAAGATACTTCAACATCCAATAATATCTTACAGCTTCCATGAGCTGCTTAACTTCAGGCTCAGTGAGCTTTGAACCAAGTCGAGCCAAACCAGTCTTTAGTTCTTCATATGTAATTGTTCCACTTTTGTCGGTGTCCATATTCGTAAACATTGTTTTCAGCCCTTGAATTTCCTCTGCAGAGAGATTTTCAGCAATGACCTAGAATAGGTTTCAGAATCCACCAAGTTTATTAGAAGAGAATGATAATATTCAGACCCATGATCTGGCTACATAAATTCTGCATCATGGTTCACTCCTAAAAAAAATCAATTTTGATCCAAACAAACTCTTGTTTATCCATGCCATCTTGCTGAAATTATAAAAGTGCCATACTCTATGTGCGGGGTCTCAACAGTCACAACATGTGCCACCAAATTGAATATGTGAAAAGGTAAATAGTTGTAGCACACCAAATCAATCTCATTCCAGTGATTGCAACAGATAGCAAATTAGATGTCATAGCTTAAAACAGTCGGGCTAACTTTTAACCAAGTCGTTCTTAACAAGCTCTATGGATCCATAAAAAGTAAAGATCCTGAGTCCTGACTGTTAGTGCTCAACTTTTCATGCCCTCGAAGAGGATATGTGCTGTATATAATGCTTGAATAGAATTATACAAACTTTCTGAGGCGTGCAGAATAATGGAGTCTGAATTGATAAATATTTAAGATACCTTCAGCGCAACCTTCTTCAGTTTGTTCATTGCTCTGAATTGCTTCATCCTAGAGAGGACTGCGTTGTCTATTGGCTTGTCTGATGCTTCTCCACCTTCTCTGAGCCATGGGTGCTCTACAAAAGCAATTAAAATTTTTATTTTCAGGTTTTAAAAAAAAAAGAATATAGGACATTCATATGATAATTAATAAAACAAGTGCAATAGTGTCAAGGATATCCTACCACGTGAAAAATAAAATAAAATAAAATAAAATCTAGTGCAAGAGACTCCTGCCAATGCAAGGTTTGAGAAGAGTTGATGTGTGCAGTTTTTGATTTATTAAGGAAGATGCACACTAAAAGAAAAACACGCACACATGGACAAATTCTGGAGCAAACGGCAATCA
The DNA here is from genome assembly GCA_023539305.1 of Ilex asprella. Taxonomy (NCBI): domain Eukaryota; kingdom Viridiplantae; phylum Streptophyta; class Magnoliopsida; order Aquifoliales; family Aquifoliaceae; genus Ilex; species Ilex asprella. Next base: position 2,482,195 of record CM042197.1, read on the forward strand.
ACTCAATACTAGTTCCCCAAAAGTGAACTATGACGTTTTCAGGTGTGTTTCCATTATTTTCCAAGCTTTTCCACCGATTACATCAATGACTAAGCTTTGTGGTCTTTTGCTTGTGATTATTATATCTTTCCACCACCTTCCAGTGGTTATTATTAACTTTTTTCAAAGTGATAGATATCACTTATTATTTTAGTTGCATCAGAAATTATTCAATCCACATCTGATTGGACAAAGAAAAAGTCACAAACAAAAGGACGTTCATGCACATTCTTTCATTTTCTTATGGTGCCTCATGGCATTTCACTTGGGGCATAGCATAGCCTCTCTCAAAAAGCTTTAACTGTTTGATTACAGTTATTATTTTAATTTATCTCAATTAGCTAGCTTAATTCTACTGTTTACTGCAATGCCATTTCAGGATAAACGTGCATACAAGTTCTTTTTCAGGATATAAAATCCCCAGAGATGACTAGTTCTATTTCTAAAATGACTGTTATAGTGATGTGATGATTAACTAACTGGTGAGGAATGTACCAAGAACTTCAGCAGCAGTAATCCGTCTTTTTGGGTCCTGTGTCAGCATCTTCTGAACCAGGTCCTTGGCACTTTTTGATATGGATGGCCAAGGTGGACTGTCAAAGTCAATATCTCCTTTCAAAATGGCATCAAATATTCCCTTCTCTGTTTCTGTAAGGCAGTTTTGTAAAAATACATAAGCATATTCGGAGACCTGAGTATTAAAAAAAGAATGACAGTATTCTCAAGTAAAAAGACAATGGATCTAACTTTACCAGCCCAGAAGGGAGGTACGCCACTGAGTAAGATATAAAGCATAACTCCTGCACTCCAAATATCTATTTCCTTTCCATATCTGCGCCGTAACACTTCAGGAGCAACATAGTAAGCACTCCCAACTATATCCCGATACACCTTTCCTGAAAAATGTCCCCTTATCATACACAGTGGCTATGCACTGATGAAGTTGAGTAAACACATGAATTTTATCATATTAATCTAAACTAGATGCCATACATAACTCTTTGCATTCCAAATGGTGAAAACAAGTGATGGTGCTTGATTGAACCCAAGAAAGGATCAGTGATTTCATAAGAAAGACGAGAAGATTTTCCTGATATTTAAAGTCTTGGCAGTTTACGAAAGCCTAAACAAAAGAACTCCCTAACAGTGACAAGAGGAGCAGTATTGTGGGAAAAGATTTAATGAATGCAAATTTATTACTTCAATAGGGAACAAGGATAAGGGTTCAACCATAACAGGGCTGAAGATCGCCAAAAAAAAAAGCATTATATCCCAAGGAAGAATTATATGATTGACAGCATACTTCCTCCTTGCCCTCCCACTGAGCAAATTGTTTGGATTATGAAGAACCCCAGATTCTATGTACGATTGCAACTAGATGATACGACACGGTATACTTAAGTAACAATGCAATTGTAAAAAATGAGTACATATATCTAGTGAATAAGAAAGATCAAAACCAGCTATAAACAAACAGTTGGAAGGCTACCACCAGGTACAATCAAATCATGATGCACTGCAAATATTAGAATAACTTCTAGGCAGATGTTTTTTTGAAAGTAAACAAATTACTACGCTATAAAAGATAAACTAATCAATCAAAAATGTTCAAGCTGGAGAAACTTGGGATGAGACTACTCATTCATATGAATTGAGCAATCAATAATATTGTCCCAACAACCTAGAAAAACAACAATAAAAAATTAATTTAGGAACTTGTTTAAATCTTCAGAAGGTTACATAAGATCAGGAAAGTACCCTCTGCAATGAATACAGACAACCCGAAATCGGTTGCCTTCAGACGAGCATTTTCACTCTTGTCAGATAATAAGAAATTCTCAGGTTTGAGGTCCCTGTGAATAACACCCATAAAATGGCAGACATGCACAACATTCACAATAGACCTACATATAGAAGCAGCAGCCCTCTCACTATAATGTCCCTTTGCAATAATCCGATCAAAGAGCTCTCCACCTGCACATAACTCCATCACAAGATGAACTGATTGCTTATCCTCATAAGCACCTTTGAATTCAACAATATTGGGTTGCCCACTCAAATGCTGCATAATCTGAATCTCTCTTTTCATATCATCTTTATCACTCTTGGTGACAAGCTTCTTTTTGGATATTGATTTGCAAGCATATTGTCGACCAGTTGAGATTTCAGTACAAAGATGTGTAACACCAAATTGGCCCTTACCCAATTCTCTCCCCAAGGAATAGTGTTGTTTAACATCTTCATACGCCTTACCCAGAATTGTATCTGGCCGGTGAACTGGTTTGGGGCTCGGTGGTGGCCTTACCGGCAACTGGGCAGCCGGAGCAGGGGACTTTGTGTAATGAATTTGAGGTTCTTGGGTGGTTTGGTGATGATTCAATTCAACACCACGACCACCTCCTGATCTGTGGACATTAACGTTTGACTTCGAAGGTTTATCTTTGCTGCAACAAACACCCATTTCACTTTGATGTCCAATGTACAACTTCTGGACAGAGAAGATCCAAGCAGTACTAGGAATCACGAAACTGACTATAGGGATGACGAAAACGTTGACTTCAGAGGACCAACAACAAGGAATTAAGGATACAGAAGAGGATAAACCCAATTCAGGTTTGGATCAGAACACCAGTGATGAACTAGAGATGATCGGTTTTCTGGAGCTCAGATTGAGATTCAAAGAAAAAATTTGGGACTTTTTGAATGAAGGGTCCAGATATGGAAACCGATCTGAGTTATGGATTACTTCAGAAAAAAGTCTAATGTAGAGAGAGAAAGAGAGGGGGAGATTGAAGAGTCGACTTGTTGAATTAATCAAGTCTACAGTAAAGCCAAAGCCAAAGCCAAAGCCAGAGAGAGGAGCCTCCAACAAGGAAATGAGACCAACTAGAACACTTTCCGACAACTTTCTGTCAACTTCAAGTTTGTCACCAGAAATCCAAAGAGAATGAGATAAAAACTTTGGGGTGTATTTGATTTGTTTTGCTCCGGATAGCAGACTTACTGTTATAGATAAAATGACGTCATTTTATCAAATAAAACATAAAAAAAAAATGATACATGGTATTAAAATCGACGGATAAAACGTATTTTGTGTACATATTTTATATGAATGGGGCTATTCTATTCCCGTCCCGTAAATTTCTAATATCTCCTCATTTAATTTTTTATAATCAAATTATTAAACTCTTTCTATTCTCATTTCACTAGTAATTAAATTCATCTTATAATACACACATTTTTTAATTCTATATTTGTTATATAATTTTTTATTATTTTTGGTATGTTTAGATTAACTTTCTTTCAAACTCACCAAAATTAATTCCTCTAAAATTAAAAATAAAAAATAAAAAATATTAGATATAGATATAATATTAAAACATACACCTATATTTTTTTTCATTCTTTCACTTTTTCATTCTATTAAATACAAAAAAAAAAAAAATAATCATCCATATTTTTTTATCTTTGCTATCAAACACAAGGAAGAAAAATACTAATTCTCTCCTGAATGACGGAAAATATATCACTCTCATTTTTCATCCAATTATTTTTTCCGCCTTACCAAACATTCCATTAACGCTTCCATTACGTTCAAGTTTGATTTAAGGGAAGTAGACTGTTGAGTCTTTAATTAAGAGTTGCGATGATGACTTTCCCACTTAGATTAGCAGACCATATAAACCTGGACACCACTATAAGATGTTTTGACAGATAAGGGACACGTTTCCACGTGAGTATTGTCAAAGTTGGAGCAGTGTCGAGGACAGAAAAGAACGGACTAACTTCACTTTATATCTCAAAAAATATTTTAATTTTTAATTTATACCCTCAAACATTAAAAAATTTAATTTATACCCTCAATGTTATGAATTAATAGCAATTTAAATTTGACCCAAACTATTGTTTAATTTTTCGTCATCAATTAAAACACATGAGTTACAAATATTTCGGACATGAGCTTATACATAAATTCACATATTATTGGCATCTCATGTGAATTACATAAAATAAGATTAGTCTCTATTTGATTAATGAAATCATATTTTTAATATATAAAATAGTGTCAAATTAATCGTAGACGAAAATCTATAATGATAAACATACTTCGTCCTCTTGCAACTTATGTTCTTCAATTTATAACAAAAAATTGAACGGCAGTTTGAGTCAAACTCATATTGTTACTAATTCATAATATTAGAAATGTAAATTGAGATTTTTAAAATTTGAGAGTATAAAATGAGAATCAAAATATCTTTTAAGGTGCAAAATGAGATTAACCCAAAAACAAACGTGTCAAATCGTGGAGTGCACAATTAGAGGTGGGTTTATCTGTACAACAAAGTGGTCATTCGTGAAACACACGTTCCTTCCTAATTTTGAAAACACGTTTATTTGACAAAAAAACACCAACAGCTGCAAGCCCGAAGCTTCCTCTCAATAATTACTAATTGAGCACAAAGGTGACCAGTAAACTCCTTTTTAGGTCCCAACTACAAAGATCAAAGTAACCACCACCACCACCACCACCACCACCACCTCCTCCTCCTCCTCCTCCTCCTTCTCCTCCTCAAAATTAGAAACCAACTTCAAAATGGCATGCCAGTGATTAAATGTGGATGTAACTCTCCTGCAGTGCATTTTTTCTCATTCTTCTCAATAATTACTGATTGGGTACAAAGGTGACCAGTAAACTCCTTTTCAGGTCTCAACTACAAAAGTCAAAGTAACCTCCACCACCACCGCCACCACCTCCTCCTCCTCCTCCTCAAAACTATAAACTAACTTCAAAATGGCATGCGGATTTAACTCTCCTTCATTGCATTTTTTCTCAAGTTTTATGATTAGTCATATGGAACGTAATCCATATAATGAAGATTTAACAGAAATCGATGATCAAAAACTAATAACGATGTATACAAGATCAGCAGTCAGTTACCTCATCCATAAATACAAAGTTATGAGTGTTGTCAGTACTGTGCCCTGAAGTTGTACCATACTGTCCATCTCAGGAAAATTTTGCCACGCTATTGTAGTTGCTTTTGATAAGATACAAAATTGCGCAGCAGAAAAACATTTCAACTGATAAGGGTAACTGCAGATATGATGCCTTAATGAGATTTTGATTTCTCCACAAGGACAATCCGACCATTCCACTCTGTTTTATCAAGAGCTCTGATTGCTGCATCTGCTTCTTCATCCCTCTGCAAAGATAAAAAACCAAACCCTCGCGAATCTCCCGATCTTGCATACACAAAGAATGCATAATTTTAAACCATCATAAGAATGCTGTAGCTGATTAAAATAAACAAGCTTTATTAAAATTTATATTCAGTACTCTCAAAACTACAGCAGAGACAAGAATATGTAACTACAATCAAGACAAGAAAACACACCTACGGAAACGTGGCATCACTTTATTGGAATCACTAACTTCTGACAGGCCAATCCTACATAATCAAAACTACTTGATATGTATCATCTTGCATTGGTATTTTGCAGCCATCTGATGATGAACATTGTTGCTGATCCTATTTATATGCAAATTTATCGGGGTGTAGACTTTTCTTCCCCTTCTCCCCCAGTGTTATCAAAATGTGCACCTCGAAGAACAAATTTTCATGCTTATGCTAAAACCTGGGCAAGAGCATACAGATCTGGAAAAATAGCTTGCTCATGGCTATAAAAAAGCATATACATGCAACCCTTCCATTTGTTTTGGTGCAGCTGCAAGTAATGTGGATGGTGAAAATTTAAGGTCAAACTCCACTATTTGTACCAGGTTTTAAGTGTTGGATGACTGCCAAACATTGTGCCGATAAGTTATTCCTTATAGCACTTAGTCTGTAAGCTTGACAAAAGGCTAGATATATCTGATCACGTCCTTCAAATATGTTAACATCACAAATGCATCTGGAAATAATACAATGGAGTAGATAGCAGATTATGTGTTTGGTCTTTTAACAAGCAAACACACTATTGACTAAAAAAGAGTGCAGAACGCAGTAGTTACCTCTTATCACGAACAATACGAACATCTCGGACTCGGCCAAATCTAGAAAATTTCCTTTCTAGATCTCTTTCTGTGGTCATAAAACCAAAGCCTGCAACAAATAAATTTCTTCCAGGTTTCCCAACTCCAGTGCTCCTGTTATGAGGTGGTGACCAGGGGCGCCTCCTGGGAGATCCACGGCGAGAATGATAGCCTGAAGGAGGAGATCTGTGCCTTGGAGAGTACCTCCTCCTAAAGTAAAAATAGGAAATTAGTATGTTTCTGAAAGCAAAGAGGAAAAGAAGCAGGTGGTGATTACTTCTAATCATCAGCCAAGAAAACAAAAAGCACGATTGATGTCTAATCCACATAAACTCTTTTTTTTGTTCTTCTAATAAAATAATTTCAAAAGAACAAAGAGGGGAAAGTAGAAAGCCACAAAGTATCCTGTCACGTACAAGTAGACGAATGAGATTATTTTTAGTTACCCTATGTTTTTCGAATTCACTGCAAGATACTTCAACCTAAAAAGAGGGCTCCTACCTAACTACCTTAGAAATCACCAATGTTAACTGAGAGCAAGAGTCTGTGGGTTTGCAATTCATAGTGGTCTTTTTTGCCACTTTAGAAATGGAAAGGTTTAGATGAGATTGTGTTATTTGGTGAAGAGAAAAAAATCAGTGAATTTCAAGGCTGAAAACTTGAAGAAAAAATTCCCCTCTGGGCACACACATCTTCGGTGCATAATAGGTATTAGATCTGAACAAGAACTTTAAGTCTGCTTCTATTTAGTTAGTTGAGTTCAATATTTAAACTCACAATCGGCACAAAGAGAGGAAAATTTCAGAAATTACGGAAGTTCATTGCAAAAACTGTAATGCCTTGACATTCACCAAATTTATAAACTGCTGGATTATTTGTTATGTCTTCAGCAATTTCTACATGCTTTAGATAGGAATAAGGTTCCATGAATCCATTCCCAGTCTTATTCATCTTACAGTAACACAACAATTATAGCGAGGGGCTTTTCTTTGTGAATATTTTAAAAGAGGTGACAAGTCTCGACTAGTGAGTTACAAGAATACAGCAGCAGATTACCAAAAAACATCACCTAAGGCAAACCCATTACGGTGATCTACAACTAACAAATAAATCTTGATGGGTAGCCACTACTTGAGATCAAACACTAATATAGAGAGATAATAGCAATAAAGATAAGAAATAACCTTGGGGACCTTCTATGGTAATCTCTTCTATCTGGGGACCTTGATCGAGATCTATTATGACGATCACTTTTGTATCCAGAAGAGGAATCCCTTCGCCTGACAGGTGACCGAGACACTGATCTGTCCCGTCCTCGACGATTTAAATGCGAGGTATGATTTTTTGGTGATGAAGACACACGTTTCACAGAAGAACCATTCGTATGGTGGGATGTTTGTCTTTGTCGAGACCCTCGTGGAGAAGCAGGATTTTGCCTACCATCACACAATGCATGATCCTTGGAAAGGACTTCTTTGCCCATATCAGAAGTTTCAGGTGAAGAGAAATCTTTCTGCCTTTGTGGTCTAGAAGAATTTGAAACGTCTTGAAGGTCTTGCTGTGAAGCCAATGTCTTTTGATTCCTGGGAGACTGGTATACGTGGTGAGATGTGTCAGGTGAAACTGAGAGTTGTCTCTCTGTCTCTGGTGATTTTGATAGCTGCGTATATTTCTCATGGTCGTGCATTCGAGAATGGAACATTTCAAGCTTCGTGCCCTCAGCTGGGCTGTTTCTTGAATAGTAAGTGTCTCCACTCTTGGTTTCATTATTAACCCCTTGGGATATAGGAGAAGAATTCAATTCTTCCATTTGCAGATCTGGAACATCCTCTTCTACTTCCTTGTTTTCAAATCCAGATTTCTTCAACTCATTTTGCAATGTCTCTGATAAAGCCTCATGTAACTTTTCATCATGTGATGGAGAGGCTGGCCTATCCTCCACTTCTTCCTGATTTGTATCCTCCATTAACGGAAACTCCAATGGTTGTGCAGAAACACCTGTTTCATTATCACGGAGGACAGTTTCTACCTCAACACTGAAGGAAGATGTACAAAGATAACTGCCACATAACTCCTCAGTCACGTCTTGGTGATGATTATCGCAGGATGGAAACTGCAACCTCTCTGGATCACAAACAGGTTTTGTTTCATTCAAATTGACGTCGCGATCAAATCCAGTTTGCAGAGGAGAATGAAAATTTTTAGGTTGACATCCAGAAATCTCATAACACCTGAAATCAGAAGGCAGTAAAGGGGGCTCCTGCTGCCCTTGCTCAGTCATGTCTAGATGAAATTCATTGCTGCTTGCTAAGTTGTCAAAAACATAATCTTCAGCTTTTTCTTCCTTATTTGCTACAAAATTTAACTCTACTTCACCAGCCAAGATGGAGCTATCTTCATTCAAAAGATCACTTATTTCTTCAAATCCATCCTCAGGAGAATCCACGTCCATCCCTGCACTAATTTTCGACAAAAATGATAAGAAGAAAATAATATACCTATTGAATCTCAACTTCCACGTGGCAAAACTCCAACAACTAAAAACAAGTCCAACAAACAAAGTTACATCTTCTTTTGCACAAAGTATAATTGGCATTAAATCAGGGACACTAGATAACCCGAAAGTGTTAAATTTTTTTACATCTCCATATCTTCAAAAAATGTTTTTTCAAAACTGATTATAACACAAGAGTCGAACCTATAAAAATAGTGCAATGCTTTTATAGTCAATATTTCTACTAAACACCTTTTGCAGTCAGATCCCCCAAAAAATAGCAGTGAAGCATGCTGGTGGGAATGAAACAATCTTAATGTCAGCTCGAACAATTGTCCCTCCTAAAAAGGTGCTCCCACAAAATCACAAAATCCAATTGCCAAATTTCAGGCATACACACTACTTTTGATAAAACTCAAAGATGCTTTCAGTATAAGCTTGCTGCAATACAGTCAGGCAAAGATAGAGGTTTCTAGTTTTTCACCACATCAACCTCAACATATTTTGAAAAGCAGTAACGTACCCAAGTTTATTGAGTACATCCACTTGGAGAATTTATCACATCCAGAGAACCACGTAAAAGTGCTCAAACCAAATAGATTTGCACTAAATATGTCTATGCATTAATATATCTCCTTGCACTAATATGAAACAGCTTAAAAGCAGAATCAGTAATGAGTTCTAATTTTATTGATACAAACGCCGCCTTCTTGTCACCAAAGTTTTAACTCTCAGCATCATTCAAACACTCTCAAAAAGAACTAGAGAGTGAACTAAGTCCAAGCATGGATGTGGCCATATATGTCTTCTGCACTTTAGTTTTTATCGGAGAGAGAACTGGAGAAGGTAGGACCACATTCCACATTGGGAGTGAAAAGCCTGACTACAGAATGACTCGATTTGTAATATTGGGAGTTCAGTCTCAAAGTAATTATCAACCGAAATCCAACACGACCTTTGAAGAACATGAAAGAAATACTCCTTTGTTTAATAAGATAATCCCATTTTATCAGCTCAAAAGGTTTCTTGCAAGTTATACACAAATCAGTACCAATAGGACATCACATCACTTAGCTGCTTTCAAAGCCAAACATAGCCGCAAAAACTCAATTTGATGCAGCATTAAAAAAAAACCCTGAATTTCTTTATTCAACACCAATAAAAATTTCACAAAGTTGCGATTCTGCTTCAACCCAATTCAGGAAATTAGTTCAAAATGTCCGATTACATCCGAGGTGCCAAAAAAAACCTAGTTTTTCAAATTCCTCAACACATAGGACGCCTTGCACTCAATTCCCAGTTCCTATCAGTCATACAGTTTCCTATGAGTGCTATTGAGATTCCAATACACAGTCATTATCGATGATCACGTTGCACTATGACAATATACAGAAAAATCAATGCTAAAAAACTAATATTTATCCATTAATATTACCCTGACTGTGAGTTTTATTGCATTCACTCATTAACAAAACGAATTGAGAGATAAATCAAGCATGCAAAATGTAGAACTCAACCAAAAAAAAAAGTAAATTGAACAGATGGAGGATAAGATCAACAATAAGCACTCAAAAAACTATTATAATCATTAAAAAAAAGGTCAGGAAATAAAGATATGAAGAAAGGATCACCTTGTTTTCTGCAATTTTTTTTATGTTTTGTACGAATGCTCAGAGGTCGTTAATGGTGGAAAAAAATAGTAATTAAGAAAAAAAGTGGAAAAAAAAATAAAGAAGAAAAATGTTGCTGTTTTTCGGATCTCTGTTAGATAAGAAGTAGGATTGTATAGTTTTTTCAAGTCCATATCGTCTCTATAGATTAGGTTGACAAGTGAAACTCGTGTGGTGCACGTGGCTGGCTGCACAGAGTTTTGTTTGGGCCCTAGCCTGGTTCAACTGGACAAGGTGTCAACTCTGGGCCATGATACAAATTCGACACGAATTTAATAAAATACGATTCTAAAATGAGTAGAACCGTTCCTTGTCCACAAATTTTATATTAAATTATAAATTATAAAACTATTAAGTTCACTCTTTTTCTGCCCACTCCACTCGGTAATTAACTATATTTTATACTCACTTCATTAATAATTAAATTTATCTCAATCTTTACATTTAGGGTTAGGGGTGTCAAACGAGACGAACTGACTCGATTTAGATAAAACTCGACTTGAGTTTAACTCGTATTCTAAACGAGCTGAACTTGAACAAATTTTTAGGGTTAGAGGTGTTAAACGAGACGAGTTATTCGGACTCGATTTAGATAAAATTCGGGTTGAGCTTAACTCATGTTTTAAACGAACTGAGTTAAAATAATTTTTCAAGCTCATTTAAAAATGAACAAAAAAAAATCGACTCGTTTATATGTAATATAGTCAAGTCATTCAAACTCTACTCAAATTCTAAACAAACCAAACTTAAATTTTTTAAAAAATTTATTTGAAAAAATAAATTAGTCAGACTTAGTCTTAAGCTCACAAAATTTGGCTTAATTGACGCCCTATTTAAAATTTCTTTCTTGACCGACCTAACGCGAGTTGAGATAGAAGCTCAGGAGTCGGGCCAAATGCTTATGGTCATTGATCTGAGCTCGCAAGGATGTGCAGCCACCGGCCTTGTTGTGGCAGCTGCACCCCAGCCTTTGCTTGCACCACCATCGCCCTTTCCATCACTTGCACCACCAATCATGCATCACACGTCGGTGCTAATCCTATATGCAAAGGTACAAAGCTAAATATAATCCACACAAGAACAAGATGGGATTTAACACAAACAAATGATTACGATCAAAGCACAAACAGATCAATCGAATTAGATTAGAATCAAATTGGGTATTGATATTTCTGAATTCAAATTGATAAAATAGGGTATAACGAATTCATATTTGGATAATTAGTAAAAAATGTCAATTCATATCAGACTAAACGAATTTGAATCTAAATATTTAATGTCAATCTTGGTTTGATTTAATTTAGGACATCAATCATCAACTCCTCGTATTCAAATATGCCGTTTTTGGCCCTCTTGTTGAACTACTAGTAGTAGTTGTCTATCAGGACACAGACACCTACCAGCTGTGGGAGTTCAAACCTCACTGTATCTATTTGCACAAATTCAATTGTGCTTTCACAGATTCTTTTCTTATCTTCCCGAATTTCTTTTGCTTCACTCTAAAGCAAATTCCTGGTCCAGAAATAGTTCTGATCATTTCAAACTGTTCATCTCATCATCTGTTATCAAAGTCAGTTTTTACAATTATTTATTTCTATTGGTTCCTGAATCTGGGTTTCTTCTTCATTGCACAGGCCAGTCCTGTCTTGTTGTTTCAGGTAAATTTGTTTTTGTTTTTGATAGTATTGCATGATATTTCAAGTGGGTTTTGGTTAGAATCGGCTGTCTCCTCTCGTGTTCTGCTTTTATTTTTCACGTTAGACGTATTTGAGTCCATTTCCTGATACCTGTAGTTGGTTTTTGTGTATCTTTTTCGTCTGCAAATTTGTGTTCTTGCTGAGGATTGAGCCACTCTCTATCTATCATTACCTTTGACGGCTTAAGTCTGGGATTTTTCATCTTGCATTGCCTATTAACTACCTGGATTTTTCTCTTTCTATTAAACTGTCATCTTCTAATTCTTCTTCTGTCAAGTTTTATTGGGTGCGATTTCCCCTGTAATTTCCTTGCTAATGTTTTAGTTTTTTTTTTTGGGAGGGGTGATGTGGAATAGGGAGGGGACTGGAAACCATTGACCAAAACCCATGATCTACCATTGAACAAAGGTCCATTGGTACTAATATTTTGGCCGAAGGATTGTTTCGTGGGTTTAATCCAAGAACTAAATTTCATTTCGAACGTTTTGAAACGTCTAAACCGAGACGAATAATAGATTGAATATTAAAATTTTTATATTTTGAAATGTTTGAAAGTATTTTGGTAGATTTTGAGGTATTTCAGCATGTTTCAACTTATGTTTCTTGACCAATGTTGTTGAAACAAATTTTCAATTTTTTTTTTTTAATCTTGTTTGGGATACATTACTGAAACGTTTTCGTTTTTAAACTCATCAAAATTATGCACCGAAACAAAATTTTGATTCTTAGTTCAATCGTGTAGATTATGAAACTTTCATTTACATTTGTAATAGAATAATTGGAAGCAATTTGTTAAATTTTGATGCTTGCAGGTGCACTTTTATTTATCATGGAAGGTAAAATCGTTAGGAGGGTCATTCCTTCAGACAACAGTTGCCTCTTTAACGCTGTTGGGTAAAGCTCCAATTTTTACACCAACTTTTTTCAATCTTTTAAACCTAATTGGAGAGACACTGTGGGTGTCTTAGATTACCTCTCTGTGGTTGGTTCTTTACACAGGTATGTCATGGACCATGACAGAAACAAAGCTCCTGAGTTGAGACAGGTTACAATTTCAATCTCTGGCACCTTTTACCCCTATAAGCATGTTTGTCATCCTTTAACACTTCTTGCATCTTTTATAATAAAATATTTCCATGAATTGTTTTGTGTACTAAATTTTCCAATATCTATGTAAGGATTGATCCATGATGTAGAGGTAATAATACATTATAATGAGTGAGAGTTGATATCTGCACCTTCTTGTATTTGCACTTTCAACATGCTTTGATGATTTAGCATGATATCAGAGCCCAAAAGGTATTGAGTTCAAATCACACCAACTTCTCCACCCTTATGACACAAAATAGAAAACAACCACATGGACAGGCAAGGGCGGAGTCAGAATTTTTATTTATTCCGGGCTAAGCTAAATATTCATACGACTAACAAAATACAAATGTAAACTCATAAACATATAGATTTTCCTAAGCCTCACATATTTCATTACCAAATCTAATTTTATGTTCCTCGGCCCTAAAAATCACCTAGGAATATATCATACTCAAATTGCACAGCCTAGTATCCCTCTGTAAACTACAGTATACCCTCCTTTTCTAACCAAATTATCTGATACCCAGGAAACAAAAAAGAAAAAAGCAATATGCAATCAACAACACAAAGAAAAATCATCAAATTCAAATATTCTTTCACTAAAATCGCCAAATGAAAGAAAGTCCTGGTCTTAACCCAAAAACAAGGATGCTAACACAAAACTTTAGTACAAAAGGCCAAGAAAGTTTAATATTTTGTGGGAAATGAGAGTTAACCTGAGCCAAAATCATAGGTGGCATTAAAGATTTCTGCATAGGAGAAGCATTTGCAAGAAAGAAAATACTGGTTTTAAACCAAAAATTGATCAAAAAAAGCCTAAAAAATCTATTTTACCTTTACCCATAAGAGAAAACAAGGATGTCAACACCAAACTTAAGTAAGAAGGCCAATAAAGTTCAATATTTTCTGGGAAATGAGAGTGGACCTGAGCTAAAACCATTGGTAGCATCAAAGATTTCTGGATAGGAGAAGCATTTCCAAGTGGGTCTCTGAAAAGGCTCTATTGATGAGACAATCTTCAAGGTTTCATTGTTGTAATCTTCGGTACAATCACAATGTTTTGGAACTTCTTCATCGAAGCTTCGGCGTCTGATTGAGAAGAGTCTTTTTAAACCACCCAAATCAAGAGTCTCTCTCTCTCTGGAACTAGGAAGCCTAAATCAAACCACCCTGAAACCAGGGTGTTTGTGCAGAAGGACTCGCCGTCTATTCGGGGAAGTGACTCGCCGCCTGTGTTTCCATGGAGCCATTTCTTGTCCGAAAATTTGGGAAAGTGACTTGCCTGAGAGAGAAGAGACAGGACATGGATTTAGGGGAAGTGACGACTGACAGATTTTGGGAAGCTTTGTAGGTGGGCTGGGTTGGGTTAGGTTGGATGGGATTTTTTTTTGGAGTGAGGGTGTGCTGGTACTTAATAGTAAATTTTATTTTATTTTACTCTAGGTTTTAGCCCACCTAAGCCCACTAGTAGATCCGCCCTTGTGGACAGGCCACCCAAGAGGGTACACGTGAGGGGAAGTATTTGATAAGTGCTTATGTTACACCTCTCTCTAACATCTTAAACTTTTGGACCAGTTGGTGATTTATCACAAGTTTGGTGTCATGATATTCCTTTGTTATTGCTCATGCAGATAAATTTGTCAACACTTTTTGACCTTTTCTTGTGAAGGTTATAGCTGCAACGGTAGCCAGTGATCCAATAAAGTATTCTGAAGCATTCCTTGGAAAGCCAAATGGAAAATATTGTGCTTGGATTCTTAACCCAGAGAAGTGGGGAGGTTTGTTTTGCACATCTTTCTTTTCTAAATATGGTATGCTCTGGTATTCACAAGATTACTTATCAATCAGAACAAGGGTCCAAGCTTATTATCTTGCAATCACCTGCCTTTTTGAACCTGAACTTTTCTTGACATTCCCTGTGATGAAAATAGCAGATCAAGGATTGCCAAAACTTTGCGCATAGCGTTGAAAAATGATATTGCTTTTCACATAATTTTGCCATGCTATTTCTTCAATCTTGGTCTTTGAGTTAGTCTAGCTTGTTTCTCAAATTTTTGGCCTTCCACAAATATCAATTACCAAGTGCCCGCGCTTCACTATTTTGAGGTCTGCAGTGATCTAAATGTTGGTATACCATTTCAAGGGTCAGCGATATAGAGTTCTATACTTAATAGTCCGAGTGTTATTCCATAATTGCACCCTAAGTTTTATTTGATGCTTACGAAATGCTTATGTTAATATGCTCCTATCCTCCGGGGGATGACAATATTGTTGGAGCAAATATCATATATACTTGGAAAGAAATTATGAATGCATTTGTATGAAGTCCTATCTCTATAAGAGCTTGTATGTACTTGAGCAAGTGTGTATATTGGAATTGTTTTGTTTTCTATCTCCCGTCTCATCTATTGCTTTACTGTAGCTCACTAGAAATAAAGAAAGACGACTTAAATCAGTAAGAGGTAGGTCGCGGGCTTTATAAATCTTGGAAGTGAATCATGCTAGTCATAGCATGCTTGGTCTTCTTTTTCTGCTTTTCTAGTTTGCAGTTTTGTATGATTTTCTCCTATAATTTACCTTTGTTTGCTCTTGTGAAGGTGCCATCGAGCTTTCAATATTGGCAGATTATTATGGTCGTGAAATTGCAGCATACGATATTCAAACCACAAGATGTGATTTGTATGGACAGGTAGGCATGTGCCATGTGCGGTGAACTTATCTGTTTCTCGAAGTAGTGGCATGACTCAGTTTTTCACTGATTTTTTCTATCTTCTTTCTTTGGGATACTGTTGAACAGGGGAAGAACTATCAGGAAAGAGTTATGCTGATTTATGATGGGCTCCACTATGATGCTTTGGCTGTATGTTGTTCTCTCTCTTCCTACACGCACATAAACTACCATTTTTTGGTCTATCTTGCAAAAATCATCGTCATTGAGGATTTTTGCATGGATATGCCGCCAATCAATGTGCTCGGTGATGATGTTGTCATGGTTAATGCACAAGTTGCTCTAGTTTATTTTTAGTGTCTTCAGAAATTATTCTTTGTTCAGACTTCATTTCATGTCTTGCATCTGTAGATGTCTCCCTCAGAAGGAGCTCCAGAAGAATTTGATCAGACAATATTTGCTGCAAAGGTCAGGACCGTTGGGCCTGTTGAGAGGCTTGCTCTCAACCTTGTCAAGGAACAACAAAGGTACCATGTCAGATTCGTAACCCGCTACTCTTTCGGATACCTCCGTAGAGTATTGATCCTGTTTGTTGGCGTTCTTGGCTGGAAAGAGAGTATAATTAACTAGTAAGGATACTAGTGAAGACTAGCACTCATTATCATAGTTCAAGGTCGCAGTATTGGCCATCAACTTATAAAGTTCTGAGACACATTTACCGCGACACGGCATATCGTGGTATCAGGCGATATGAGGAAAATGTTGAATTCGATGAAAGATCAGGTCATACCACGATGTCGTCGAACTGTATCGGCTAATTCGATAACGATAACTTGATGACTCAGAATTGATTCAGATACAACTCGACTGAGTCGTGTGTGACTCGAGATTTATACGTATCTGTAACGGTATCGTCTCAGAAGGTGCCGAGTTATATCCAACTTAGCCGATTCGTATCCATATTATCTTATACTTTGAACTATGCACATTATGGAATGAACTAACTAAAAGGCAATGTTTGTTGGCAACCTAACTCTTTTTTCTTCTTCCACTCTGCTTTGCATTGCTAGTTTCCTCTTTGCTTTTCATCTTTATTCTCCGCATCTAATCATATTCAGCCTAATGTTCTTAAAAGAAAGTAAAATGCCAGACAATCCAAATGAAACTTAAAAAAAAACAACTCAAATGCATATCATTTCATCCAATGGATTATATGCATTTGAGTTATAATTTGTTGGGTTTTGTAGCATTACTCTAAAAGAAAAGCATCTACAAAAAGACGAGTAATGGTTGGTGTGTGACTAATGCATGATCATTTTACTCCTCATTCTGGTGCATGTAGGAAAAGGAGTTACACAGACACTGCCAACTTCAGCTTGCGATGTGGGGTTTGCTACATTGGAGTCATCGGCCAGAAGGTTATCCTCACCGATAAATTAATATGCTCCCTTCATCTTTCCACATCTTTTCCATCTTTGCTTGAATTCTGTACTCTTTACTTTTCCTCGTTGACAATATTTGGTGTATGAACTTGCAGGAGGCAATGAAGCATGCACAAGCGACAGGCCATGTCAACTTTCAAGAATATAGATAAGAGAAACCGAGACGGAGGAGAGAGAAATCAAACCTATTGGCTTTTGACTTACCTAGATTGTATCGTTTAGGAAATACGTTTTTATTAATTTTTTGAAGTTCGACCAATAAACTTATCTATATTTTTAGGTTTAACTGTTGTGTAATGTTGTACCAAATGACAAGTTTACACCTGCCATAAATGAGAAACCATGGTTCCTCTGTACTGTACATCCTTATCTCAACATTACAGCCCAATTATAACTGAAGATATTGTGTTGTAGAGAACATGTCATACACAGGGCTGTCTATATCCCTTGTAAACAGGGTGCTATGTACTCTGAACAACCAAAACCATGGCCGATGGTGACAGAGAATAACCAAGCTGATTGATTGAAGGCATTATTTCTACAAGGTGGACAAAAGTTATGATACAAATACGATGCTCTTGTTAGAGCATATGATTAGTGGAAATAAAATGGAGAACTACCATTAATTCCAAGAAACTAATCATACAATAGACCGGAAATGAATACCTTAGAAGGTTGGGAAAGAAACTGCTCATTTCTGTCTGGGTTAATCTGAACCATTGCAGAGCAAGCCTGGCCATGGATAACTTACTGTATCTAAATCTTCTGCTTTAAAACTTGGCGTAACTGGACCTTTTGACTTTCCACCCTTGCCTCCAAAAGCTTGGCTTTCAGACTATTCTTCTGCATGCCACGCGGCCATTCAATGCACCCTTTCATCCCTCGCGTTATGTGTGGATTCCCCAAGTCAGGTGAGCTCCATTCTCCTACTAAATCTTGGTGACCAAGTTCGCCATTAAATGAACCCCGATCTGGAGAAATGATGGCCCCATTAGAAAGTCTTTCATGTGAGAGCCTTCCATTCTTTCCCTCTGACGAGATGATCCTGTAGTTTTCACCGTTGCTTGGGCATGATCTCCAAAGCCGAGATATGGATGACACCTTCTTCAATTGCCTAGTTGGTACTGAGCATACTTCACTGATTTCGGTAATTGGTGTTTCCTCACCTGCATGTTCTTCCCATTCTGTTCCAGTCCCTGACACATTACTGTCCCGGTGAATATTGTTGACAGATGAATCACTCCCATCAGGTGAATAACTTGAGCCCTGATCCTCAGCATGACTCACTGTTTCCCAGCCACTGTCATCTTCTTCTATATCCCCATTCTGATCTACATATGCATTAGAATGCCTTTGAATGCTTCCTTCAGTCAGAGTTTTGGAGGCATGTCTGGCAGGACAGAATGCCACGTATGGTTCAATCTGCCTATTATTGGGTTCACCAAAATTAACATCTTCAAAAACAGAGAAAATATCATCTGGATTAGGGGGATCATAAGTAAATTCCTTGATATCTTGATTATTCAATGAAGTGGCAGCGTCTCGAAGGAGCTCCGCTTTCTTCATCTCCTCTACATCGGATGTTGCTCTTCTTGAACTTAGAAAAGTCTCCAGCTCCGCTACTAGCCTGTTCATCTGAGAATACGTTTCCTCAAGTATCACCTTTGCATCAACCAGTTTCATCTGAACCCGTTCTTCTCGCCAGACCTCAGCCATTTGCAACATCTTCCTCTCATCTTCCACTTCCTCCAGGAGTTTCCTAGATTCCCTCTTCAGTGCTTCAACTTCAGCCTTACCCTCCCCAATTTCCTTAGCAAGCTCATGGCACACTTCCTCTATCAACTCTCTGGCTTTCCTCTCCTTTTCATAGTCCTGCATATATCGCTTTGCAGATAACTTGGCATCTTTTAACTCATCGACCAACTTGGAATTAACTATTTCCAGCCTTTGCCGATTTTTCCTCTCTCTGCTCACGTCAGCTTTGATGTCATCAATAATTGCACGGATTTTCTCGTGTTCTCTGCTCCGCCATGCAGTCCTTTCCTCACTGAGTTTTTTCAAGAAATGCTCAATCTTCTTTTTTGATGTCTGTCGTTCAGTTTCAAGATCATGAATACAGGCTCGAGCCTGCTGCAGTTCTGCCTGAAGTGCAGATATAGCCGAGACAGCAGTCACCTGTTGGTCAAGAAGCTTTGGGTGACCATGAATCAGTTTTGCTTCATCTGCTATTTTCCAGCCCATAGGATCCCATTTTGTCGCACCCTCCATTATGGGATTAGAAAACTGATTTGAAGGTTCAACCTACAAATTAACTCCCAAGATTAGAGGATAAAAAACTGAAACAAAAATGAAAAGATAACAGGAAGCCAGAAATTATCATAAAGTCCTAAATGAGGAGGAAGCTGTGCCATCTACATGCTTATAACTAACAATTCAAAATCCACCAGCCAATTTGAATCAGTATCCAAATGCTTGTAATAATTTGATAGATCACAAAATGAATATGACTCCATAAGTTCACTCTAGCAAAGAAGGTTAAGCACCCAAATGGAGCATAGGCAAAGTGGTACCCAATGGCCTCATTTGTGTCCCATGTTCAAGAATTAATAGGTGTAAGTTTCCTAAAGTTCCAATAAGGTCCTAACTACAGCATTCTATCAATTCAACCGGTATTGAGAACCTTGAGAAAGATTTGTACCTTACACAAAAAACCATTTCTGGGACTAGAGACTGAATGAGGACTCTGTATTGGAACATTCGCCTGAGAATCAAGCGCTTTACCTTTTCGATGACCATGAATGGGGACCGCAGTATGACCAACTCCAGTCTGTAAGAGAAGCAAAACAATGAGTTAAAATCCTAACTGTCCAGTATTGTCTATGCAATATATTAAAGGCCTCAGAATCAATATCTGCTACTTACACAACCTCTGCGTTCGCAAGAAGTTCATGACAAATAGAACATAACATATCGTTGATGCAGAAATTTTGAAAGTAAAATTGATCAAGGTTTCATACTACCGGTCGAAAAGTGAATGAGAAAGAGGAATATGTATTGATGAACTGTGACCAGTTTGGAATATAAATACTGTTACATAAAAATACTGAAAGATCAATGATCCATTAGAGCTTGGTCACACTTAACTCCAATTCGGACAGGACCAACAGAGATTGACTTAATTGTGGTTTAAAGAGTTACTGCTCTTACTAATCTTAACATGCAATGCCAATAGTTCATCAGCCCAAATCAAAATAATTGCAATCAGATTAGATGCATAATGGGAACTATCAATATCAACCACATTACTTCAAAAGATCACACATTTAATGACACTCCCCAGTTTTAATTTGAAGATAAAACCCAGAAAATGAAAATCTTTAATGATACACTTTTACCTGAGAAAACCCTAATCGTTGACCACCACCATTGTTCGGCGCCTCCGGCAACTGCAATCGCCAAAGTCCGGCGGCGAGCTTCCTCGCCGAGACCACAACACTCGCTTTCCGCCCCTTTTTTCGACCACTCTCAGGGGACAACTTTTCCTCCCTAGCACTTTTATCTGTCTCTCTCTCATCATCAAGCTTCCAACGAAGCAAAGGAGTTTCGGGTCTGCTCCGTCTACCTGTCGGAGCTCCGACGTCTGTCTTCAACCGGACTCCAGAGCCGGAAACCCTGGGGCTCTTAGTCTTCCGGCGAGGTGGTTTACGAGATAGGGGTTTTTGTATAAGATCCGAGTCTGGTGAAGGGTTTAGGGCTTTGGAAGAGAGAATTGCATGAAGGTCCACTTTGCCACCGGTGATTTTCATCGTTGCCTGGTCGATTCAGCCATTACCCAGCTCCTTCGTGGGTGTTGTGCTTGGTGTGTGTGAGAGAGAGAAAGGGAGTCCGTGTGATCTCCTTTGCGGCGATGTGTGTGTGTGTGTGAGAGAGAGAGAGTGAGAGTGAGAGTGAGAGAGAGAGAAATGGGGGAGGGTAGAGAGCTCACAGGGATTTCCTCGAGAAAACGACGTATAGAGACCATGTATTCTGTAGATTTGTACGGTCAACGGCTCTCTTCTTCAGTTCTTTTCATTACGGTGAACAGTGGTCCATAGTTTTATCGTGGATTAGTGCACTGCAAAACGGCGTCGGACATGTTACGAGTGGGCTAAGACGATGTCGTACCTAATGTAGAATGGCAAATGAGAGGGCAGTCCACTTGGAAAAACTCTACAGTATTGATTTTTTTTTTTTTTGTATTGATATTATTGGTTATTATTTTATATGATAAAATTATACCTTTAAAAGGATAAATTAGCTCAGAAGATGTTTCGATCCATCATGAAAAATGCGGTACCGATACTAACATTCTATAATCTATTATATTTTTTGAAATTATAACTTACACTTTAAAATTTTATAATTTTTAGGATCGATACCATCGACGGTAAGGTTGAAATTTATGTCCACTTATAACTTGTTTAGTATGTGTGTTTGTGTGGGATCAATTCCATGACTTATGCTCTGTTTGGTAGTTTGGTTGACATCTTTCAGGCTGTTCTTTTAGGTTGTTCTGGTTCCGGCCGGGCATGAATAGTTTCAACTTTCAATAAACTCACATATAGAGGCTTCATAAAATCTATGGTGGAAAAATTTCAAATCATTGCCTAATAAATTCATTGGTTACTGAAGCATTCCTTAAAAGTAAAAGCCAAGAGAATGAATCTTTTCTTCGGCTAAAGGGCCCTGATGATGTATAAATTAATGCATATAATAAAATAGAGAAAAAAACTCAATATAAGCAATACATAATTAAGTGGTGCAATCAAGGTAAGATACTCCATTGTGAAAAGTTAATATGATCTGTGATGAGTTCGGATTTAACTAAGCTAAGGCCCAAACCGAACGGAGTCGAAGAAGCCCACAGAAGAGCCCAAAAGACCCATGGAGCTGGGTCCACCCATCAAAGGGAGGTGAATAATAAATTGGAGGTGAATATTGAATCGGAGGTGAATAGTGAAAGGAGTCCAAGGAGATCAAGTGGCCAACGCCCAAGCTCCTCCAAAAAGGCGCGGACGTCAAGAGGACAACACCCAAGAGGCCGAAGGCCCTTGGGCGCCGCCCAGGCACCCTTGGGCGCCGGCTTGGGCTGGCTCCCCTTCGACCGTCTCCTCCTCTTCCTTCCTCCGACCTCCTCACTCAAGTCCAAGACAACCAAGCCCGACCTCAAGACCAAGACGAGCACCAAGCCTAGCTCGACGTCCGACCTCGAGACGGAGGCGAGCACCAAGTCGCACCAACTCAAGGCCGAACACCAAAGGAGGGGACAAGGCAGCCCAAGGCACCATGGGCGCCGCCCAAGGCACCTGGGGCGCCGCCCAGGCCCCCTCCGAAGTGGGCGCCGCCCCCCCTTTGCTCCATTGGCCTTGCCTCCTCTCCTCTTCATGCCTTGATGCAACATCGAACACAGCACAAGTCCAAATCCACTCCGAAGCAAGTCCGAGCTCAAGACTCAAGTCCAAGGCTAAGCATGAGCACACTCCACACCCGAATGACGTCCGAGTAAATAGGAGCACATGGAGGAAGACCCGGGATACGAAGATCTCCTACCATAACTCTACTTACCAAAGAGGCTCACTCCTACCATAACTCTACTTACCAAATTACCGGGAGACTTCTCCCTCACGTCACTGCCTCACCGCCTTGGTGAGCCTATATAATGTAAGCCCTCACTGTATAAAGGACACACAGAAGAATCACTTGGGAGACACACTAGACTAGTGACTCTCTGCAAGCTCTCTCTCTCTAGACTCATTGTAAACTTTCCGGAGTACCACCGTTGATCAATAAAACATCCCAGGCCACCGTCGCCGTTCGAAGAGTGGACGTAGGTCACCCGGACCGAACCACTATAAATTTTCTGTGTTGACTCTTATTTACCGTTTTGCCACTAATTGTCATTGATTGCTCATTAAATCACCCTTGTGACTGTTGATCTCGCACGAATACGATTTTGTGCATCATCAATCTGGGTGTTTTATTGTTGTAGAAGTGTAAGGATTAGGTGAAAAAAATGAAAGCTTAAGTGAGAGCAATGAGAACTCAGGTGAGGTACAAGTTGCGAGAAAGATAAAAATGATGTCAAATATGAAAGATTGTGTGAGATGTCCCCCATGTGTAGATGGGGCTTACATTTTATAGTCGACTCCTAACAGATTGAAACGGTTTATTAGTAAATAAAAAGTTAATTTGGTGGAGGTGGAGGTGGAGATGGAGGTGGCGTCATGAGGTTGTTGCGGGGCTCTCCTCAAGATCATGTCTTAGGATGGCGTGGTTGATTTTCTTACTTCTTACTCTAAGGTGGCATAGATAAGACTCTAGGAATGACAAGACCGACTAAGAGTGGATCTCTTTTGGGTTAAGATCAATTGAGTTTCGTATAAGTGGATCTTTTATTCAAGTTGGGCCCACAACTTAAGTTGAATCTTGGTCCAGGCCATCAGGCTGGTTGGAAATAAAAAAAAATTATGCAAAACAAAAATTTTTAAAATGAAAAGAAAAGATCAGAGTTAAAAAAATTTTTGAGATCGTTTAAAATGATTTCGAAAAAATAATTTTTCCTTAGAAGTCTTTGAATAAACCTCATTTTTAATTTTTTCTTGATGCTAATAAAAGCTATTTTTGCCCAAAACATTGTTGAAAATTCCGTTTAATAAGCTCAAATTCAAACAGATCAAACCTTTTTTGTCTTCAATTAAAAAAAAATAAAATTTTCGGCCAATTCTAAACAGACCTAATGTCTTTTTTTAAGTCCTAAAGCTTTTTCTTGTGGTTCTATTTTCCTTGTTTGTTCGGTAAGTACACCTATCCCTTTTAAGGAGCCTTAGCGGCCTAGTTTGTATAGAACGATTATCCTTTCAATAATTATTATTTTTAAGAAAAATTTCAATCATACATTTCTCTAATTTAATTAGTAATGCATACATATATTACACGTGAAAAAAATTTAGATCATAAAATTTTAATTATATTTTTCAAAAATATGAAGTATATGAAGATGACGAAGCAAAAGACTGTTGATATATGTATTCAATAGCTTCTTGAATCTAATAAGATATTTCAGACATTACAACACATAAGACCAAAAAATCTCGTAAATATAATTTACTAATATAAAACTATTCTACCACCACATTAATTCAAAAAATAACAAAATTAATTATATTCATAATATAATAACTCTAAAATACTACAAGTCTATTAATAATAAATAATTAAATATTAAGAGATTAATTTAACATATTAGCTCTTCATTCCAAGAAAAATATATTTTTTGGGGCTTCATTATCACTTTGATAAGAACACCAATTCAATTGAACACAAATTAATTTTAGTTCCAATTACAAAAATTGTTGTAAGATAAATAGAACATTTATGCAATAGTTATATCCAAATAGATGAAAAATAAAGCCAAAAAAATATCATACCAGTAATAGACATGTATTGACAAGAAAAAAAATGCTTAGGTTGATAACACCAAGCACCCTTGACCCACCACTTTTCACAGTCACAATATACTTAACGTCCAGGGGATAGAGATGCAAGACCACAAATTTTAAAAGATTTTGAAGAAAAAATTTACTGCATAGTTATAAGACCAAATATGTTAATGGAATTACTAGAGATATATACAAAAATTCAGTTATAATCGTTGACTTTTTGGAAAGGAAAATATTAATGAAAAAATAATAATTTCTTGATCGTTGGATGAATGAATTTGATACCGTAGAATCGGTTTGTTGAAGTCGTTCTGTTTTATATTATAGATATATATTTTTAATAAAGTTGTTTTCAAAATATTTTGAAAGTCTAATAGGTATGAAAAAAAGAAAAATATATGGGTTTAACTCTTTACTTTTCTAATATCTTTTATTATATAACAATCAATAATGAATTTTTGATGGTTGTGATCATCACCTAAAAAATAATATTTTTTTAAATCATATTAGAATTTTAATTGAATTTTTCGAATTGAATGGAAAAAAAGAATGTACTGGGAAGTCATAGTGATAAAGTTTATCTAATAAAAATTTTGGAAGTCATAGAAATAAATTTTACCTAGCTAATATACATTGATAAAATTTATTTGGCAAAATTTTTGGAATATTAGTGATAAAGTTTATTTAGCAAAAAATTTGAAAGTCATAAAGTTAAAGTTTATCTAGCTAATATTTTGTAGGCATAATTATCTTTAGTATAATAATTAGAGGTGAAATAGGAAATCAAAAGTTTTTCATAAATGTTAACATTTATAAGTAGTATAGTATACATTATATTTTTAAAAATATCCCCTCTGTTTTTTAAATATTTACTAACACTCCTTATTAAATTAAATATCTTAACTAGAATAACATTTTACTAAATTACCCTTGATATATTTTAAGAAAAACTTCATTCAATTAGATTCCCTCTACTTTATAATTTTTTTTACATATTAAAATTTGATTCGAATCAAATTTTAATCAACTCTCTTTGAACTTTAATCAGCACAAATTTTAATCAACTTATTTTGAATTTTAATCGGTACAATTTTTAATATGTAAAAATATAAATTTTAATCAACTCAAATTTTAATATATAAAAAATAAATTTTAATAAACTTGAATTGAAGTTTAATCGGTGCTAATTAGGGATGACAATCGAGTTGTGTTGTGTCGGGTTCGTATCGTGTCGAATATTAGTCAACCAAAACTCAATTCATTTAACTAATCGTGTCGTGTCGAGTTGACCTGTTTATTTTCGATTCGTATTCATATTCATTTAACTCATGTAAATTTTGAATAAACAATTTAACTTTTGATTTTATTTTCACTTAATTGAATATCTCCTTATACTTTTTCTACAAACTAAAAATTAACTTAATAATAATAATAATAATAATGAGTAATAATATTTTTTATATAATAATTATGTCAGTATTTAATAAACAGTTATAAATAATTAATATTTTATTTATATAATACTAATTAAATATGTTAATCGTGTATCGCACAATCAAATTAAACATCAGAAATAATGAAAAAAATAAGTCATTAGAACATAAAAACTCATACATGCAACGAAAAGGCCAAATCAATCTCCTTCGAGTTAAAAACTTTGTGTTGACGGATTAATTCGGGTTAAGCGAGTTGAACTCGAACACGACCCATTAACACTTCGTGTTTACGGGTCGTGTCATACACGGATTTATATAAAAAAATAGTCAACCCAAACTAATTTATTTGTGTCGTGTTCGTATCAAGTTATTGTGTCATGTCAAAAATTACCACCCTTAGTGCTAACAGCTCAAGTTGAGCTCAAATCATCTCGAATTCTAATACGTAAAAAAAGAAAATTTAACAGGTTCGAATTTTAATGCATAAAAAATTTAATCGGTTTAAATTTTATGTAGAAAGATTTGTTTGGGGTTGATATGTAGGGGTAATTTTGGTATTTAGATAAAAAAAACTGTTAGAAATGTGGTTTAAAGGCAGGGAGTATCAATGATGCTTGAATATAAACTACAAAGAGTGTCAATGATATTTTGAACAATAGAGAGATTATTTTTAAATAAATAATAAATTAGAATAAATGTGATTGAATTTTTTTCTTATTTTTACTATATCAAAAATTATTATTCAATCAAATCAAATTGCAATTCGATAGAATCAATAAATCCTAGTTTTATTTTTTCTAATCCCATGAAAAATAGTTTGAGGGGGTTCTTGTGTTTGAGTCCCGAAATCAATTTTTTTTAAATAGAAAAAAAATTGTGTAATTTCTTGCAGTAACCACACGTGTAAGTAAAAATGAGACCAATTAACAGTAGGTTCCAAAAATTGAGAGAAACCCCGTTCCTGCTTGTAAAATAATTTTATGATCATTGACAAAAAAAGTCTCATGGCAAATCGGTGTTTATTAACAAACAGTGACATCACTCGATAGTAATGATGTAATGTCGTGAATGGACATTATTCTCTATTGAATGAACTTATCGGTCATAGGATGCCAAAAATTATTTGGAAAAATCATGTGAAAAGGCGAAACAAAATCTACATGGCATTTCCATCAACCACATGCTATTGCCTAGCTTGAAACAGAGAGCACTAAATTTCGAATAGCTGGAACCCCCACAGCACTGATTGCAGGGTTCTTGCTAGATTCTTTTGTCTTCCTCCTTGTGGACAAACGGGTTTATCAGAGATGCTGATCACCCCCGATTGCAATGATTTATCTCGAAACTCCAGAAAACATGAAATTTCGAAATAGAATGTATTAAATTGATGTCTAAGGTAGCATACAAAGTCATCGAACCGGCCCAATCAACAACCAAAATTGTATACCTTATATGAATGGACAGTAATCGACCGGGATAATTCAATTCAACGAAATGGACATGATACCAAATCAAATTCATGAAAATAAAAATTGACCGAGTGCGGGTATACGAGTTCTAAATTGATATGCTTTTATATAGGTATTTATAGACTTTTTAGGAACCCATTGGAATAAATGAAGGCAACCCATTAGCAAAATAGTAGTTGTCGGTACCTCCGATCATTAGAAAAGTAGTCTATGCCCATGTCTAGGCGTATTCACATTTACAGGATTTGCGGTCTTATGACTAGTCAAATAGTAGAATAGGATAAAACATAAGCTTATAGAGAGGGAAAACCAAAAATCAAGTCAGCTTCAAACTTAAAAACTACAACTAAGTAGCAAAGACAGATTAAGATTCATTGACATTATCCTTGAAGGCTGAAGCTAATATTCAAATATTAGATTTTCAAAATGGTGACATTAATAGATATATATTATGTAAAAGTCAATAAGATTGTTACAATTTTTCTAAGGTATGCATAACATCATATATTGTACAAAAAGAGAGAGTTTAAACCGTCAAGATACTCTGGATGAAATGATCTCGTGAATTTTAATTTGTTTTGCGTCCTAATAAATCTTGCAACAAAAAATACTTACTTATTTGATGTGCATGATCTATAAGTGAATTGTATATGTCCCAAATTTATGTTGTGACCATGAATTCACAGTTAAGTGTTGTCATAATTTGAACTCAAGACATCTGAGACTTGTTTGATTTGCATCTCAAAAAATAGTATTCGAAAATATTTTTTTAAAAGAATTTTAAGAAAGTGTTTTTGAAAATTTTTAGACTGTAAAACTTGTTTGGTTATATATTTTTAAAAATAATTTTAAAAAACAAAAAATTATAAAATCTGTTTAGACAATAATCCACAAAACCCACACTATCTCTATCTTTCTTAATTTTCCCTCTCTCTGTCTTCACAACTCGAGAGAGAGAGTTCCATCTTCGTTACACACAGATCTGTGTTTTCAAACCTAAATGAAAGGCTATATCTTTGTTGCTTCAGATCTGTGTTCGATGCCCCCCTTCGTTGCAGAGAAAGAGAGAGGGCTCCATCTTCGTTGCTTCAGGTCTGTGCTTTGGTGCTCCACCTTCATTTTAGAGAGAGAGAGAGAGAGAGGAGATGGAGATGGAGACGGAGACGGAGACGGAGACGCCGGATAAGAAGATGTTGGAGAAACAGAGGAAGAAAAAAAAAGAAAGAATTAAGACTTTTGCTGCTAAGGGGACTCAAAGGTCGGGCATCAATAAAACCCCAAAATTGTTCTCCATGTTTTCAACATTTTTAAAGAAAACTCTGAAAACAAGTTACGCTCGTTTTCTGCTTCTTTACTCCAAATTTTATTTTTTTCTCCCAAAAATTTGAGAACAAAAAATTGTTTTTCAGAACATAACCAACACACACTCCTAATTTTCAGTTTGTCCCTATTACCACTCGAACCTAACTCATATTATTGTTCAACACTGATCATCTTGTCGTTGTCTAGCATTGGAACAAATCAGTATGGACTCGGTCTATGACATAGTTTAAGGTATTTTTTCATTGATACACAATGAGTGACATAAAAGCAAAAAATAAAGGATAAATTACACTCGGACTTAACCTCTCATAATTGAAATATTACATCCAGATCTCAAACTAAACTATAGTATAAAACTCCAAATGTTTTTTAGAAGTAGTGATTTGTTTGTGTCCCATTGTTATGTGATACGCCACTTTTACTTTCCTTTGATGACTCGTTTGTATAAAGGGGTATATGTGTAATATTTTAAGTGTGAAGAATTTAAATAATTAAGTGATAAATTTTAGAGAGTTCAGATGTAATTTACATTAAAATTAACGGGAGGTTGAATGCAGTAGGATTGCCACGTGTAAAATTGGATAGCCACGTGTAAAAACAGACCGTTGGGGTTGGCGCCATGTGATTACGTCAGCTCCGATGTCGGAGTAACTAATAGGGGGGTCCACACAACGGACAAATGGCATTACTTTAGTTTAGTGGACATGGATCGCCGCGTAAAAAGGCCAACCGCTCATGTCATGGGGAAACGTGAGGTTGGCTGTTGATTGATATATTAGTAGTAGGAGCCAACTAGGACTCGCCAACCACCCTCCCTAAAAGCAGAGTTTTTTTTTTTTTTTTGGAGTAATATTTTGTATTATAAATTTATATCTCAAATATACATCTCAAATCAATGAGAATCATTGGATGAATAGATCTCAATGAAAAAAATTGATGAGACTCACTCATCTAATGGTTTTTATTGATTTAAAATATATAACACTGTTTTTTTTTTCTCTAGTTTAATGCTAAAACGTAAAAATTATCATTAATTTAGTTTGGTTGGTCAGTGTGTTTTACCTCCACCTACAAGATTCCATCATTAGAGAATCACAAACATTATTATACTTTTTTAAATGCAAATCATATTTCAAAAATAAAATTAAAATAAAAAATAAATTTTGTAAATGGCTTCAATAAACTCTCCATTTTAATTGAGAAATAGACTTTATAATAAATAATATTTAAAGAAGAGACATGACATTCTTTCATTTAGTAATATCACTCACCCTCTTGCCAAACACACCTTCCACAAACATAATGGGTAGGGGCATCAACTTCGCCTCGAACGTGAGTGTTGATATGTGTGTGAGTGTTTGTTTCATTGTCTAAGTGGCCGTGATGAGTGCATGTGGTACGAACAAAAGTGAAAAGATAGAGGGAAGGAAGACATTAGGAGGCAACAACGGCTAAAATGAGAGAAAGTCAATTATGCCAATTAGAACACCGAGAGAGATAGAAAGCAGCGATTGAAGAGAGAAAAAAAAATCTAATTTTGGGAAGCTATTAAGGTATAAATTGAGTGAAATTTTTCAAAGATCTGTATCAATGATGGAAATTTTGAAGACTTGTATCAAGGATCGTTCAAAATTTCGAAGAGAGAGGAAAAAAAAAAGATACAAATAAACCATTATTTATGGAGATTTAAGGAGAGTTAAACATGGAACAAATTTGGGTATTTATATTTTGGACAAAAAATAGAATTCTCATCTTAATCTGATACGTCAGAACAAAAATATTGGGTATGATATAACACGTCAATAACTTGAGATAAATTAATATAACTTAATTTGTCGGTTGTTATTTTATAATCCAAATTAATCTGATCTATTTTTTGTCTCTAATTCAAAAACAACTTTACTTATAATATTATTGAATGAAAAAGAATTAATTATATATAAATAAATCCCTTATTAATACGAACAAATATGAAGAAAAAAAATAAATTGAAAAAATCCTCATAACTCCTTGGGTGTAGGATATTGTAAATTATATGAATGGCCACGTAATTACAGCGACAGCGGTCAGATCATAGATCAAGTAAATGTGAACAGCAATCGAAAGCGAAAAGGTGGAAGATACCCTTCGCTAATCCGTGTTCACACGTATTTTATTGTGCAAGATTCGAAGCAAAACCCTTTTCACACCCAGAGAGGAGGACCTATTCAGGGTTTGGCTCCTAGCCGGCTTCGCTTGCTTCCATTGGCTTGAATGGTCTTGTATTACTTTTCAAAATTCAATGGAAATGTTTTTTGTACTTAATATAATGATCTTTTTTAGTGACATAATGATTATAATTATTGAATTGATAGTGAATTTTAACTAATAATATAATTGACTATTAATTTAATGATAGACAATAATAAAATCACAAAATAAGATCAATTCATGTTACATTGTCCTCCCCAACAAAATATGATGATAAGTGAAGGGGCTCATCCTCATTATTACACGTGTTATGATATTAAATGAACCTACGTGAGAATGACAAGACAGGACACGTGATGAAGACATCAGTCACTCAGTTTAATAGATCAAGCCGAATTGAATAATGTATTTGGCAAACAGTTAAAAAGTTCAGTTCATACCAAACCTTGTTGATCAAATATGTTCGGCAATCGATAGAACAGTTCAGTTCTTACTATGACCAAGTTGATCGAAACAGTAAATGGAGAGATAAAGATATGCTTTTAACTCATGCATTCTGGATAAACGAGTTAACGAAATTATAGATGTCAAGAGGAATTGTTGGAGAAATATCATCAACTTTTCAAACTAAATCACTTAATTAAAGGAAGGTGTTCCACCTTGAATTAAAAATCACCAAAATCCTAGCGGTACAAGGGCCTATAAAATGCACAAAAAAGCATGGTGAAAGGTACGTTGAACTCTCATTGTCTTCTGACAATTCTTTGAATCTCATTATTGACTTAAGCATCGGAGTACCTTCGATCGAAACTCTTCAATCTTGGACAATTTATTTTTTTGCAGGAAAATGAGGACTGAGAGATCAAATTCAGCAACATACTTTATTAGAAACATCAAATCAAATTCCTCGTAAGAGGTATCATTAATTTTTTGTCTCTTACAATAAGGATGACAATAAGTAATGTTCACCATGTAAGTTCTATATCGCGTTGTGTAAAATTCGATCTAGATTAATAAAATAATGATACATAATTCAAAAAATTATAATTCAAATGCATATAATTTCTTGAATAAGTGAATCTCATCAATATTTTTAGTGAGACTTATTTATTCAACATTCATTTTAGAAATAATATGCATTTGAATTATAATTTTTTGATTTCATTTAGATTGTATGACATTTTTCTTCTTTTTATTATAGTTTATCATAATGGTAAATTATTTGATCAATAATATACATGGGTTCCACCATTTATTTTTGGGCCCCTCATCCAAAATAAGATAAATGATCTATTATTAAATAAAATTGAAAGAAAAAGTGTAATAAGAAATATATCGATACGTATAAAATTGAGTTTAGTTTGTCATATATGAATTTATCAAATGTGAAATTACAGGATCAATTATGACTAAACACGATAATTGATATTTTATAGTCATCATCATTACATTTTCTGTTCTATCCTTTATTTTGGACCTATTTCAAGTATGATTTGAAATGTTTTTTCTTTTATTTGAATTTTCAACATTAATGTTATTGGTACATAGTTTTGAGTCATAATCCAATGGACAATACAAGGAGGAAGAGATAGTAGACGAGCCGAGCCGAATTACCAGTTCCTTCAAGCAACAAATAAAGTGGCGGCGGCGTCAATGTACGCCTTTAGCCGAGACCAACCCGAAACCGGTGGGACTTTGGTGGATTAGGTCAAACCGGCTATAACCTGCCAGGTAGGACACCCATCCCTTTCCAGATAGCCCTCTTTCGTTTGACTACTCTCTCTTTCTCTCTCCTCACCACCTTCCCCCCTCAATACATATATACCACTACCCTCTCCATTTCCAAAACCTTGATCACCATTACCAAACACAAGTGTTTTCAGAATTTAAAAAAAAATGGGAAATTGCGTCAGAAAAGAGTCCTCCATGCAATGGGGCGGCGAAGATTGGGGATCTCCGGCTTCAGAACATCTCTTCTCCGGCGATACTTCAAAGCGAACGACGAAGTTAGAAGAAGATCAAAGACTTCTAGAAAAAAGCTCGGAAGGTTTTCCATTTCACGAGTCATCGTCTAAGACGCCGGTTACGGAGGTGAAGATCAAGATCACGAAGAAGCAGTTGGAGAAACTGTTGGGTAGCGCCGACGTACAGGGGTTGTCAGTTGGGCAGGTACTTGCTCAGTTGATGGACGTCAGTGATGGATATGAGACGCATCAACGGCCATGGAGGCCTGTCTTACAGAGCATACCGGAGGTCGAATGAGTTGATCGGCGCGTAGGAATTGTAGTGAAGGTGTCAATACGAGGTCTTTTCTAAAGAACCTCTCTGCCTCCAATTGTAGGTGGTAAATAGAGGAATAGAGTTAGAGGGGTCCGAGAGGTTTTTTATGATTATTTTTTTTAATGTAAAACTTATGAGAATGAGTTAGACCCATTTTTTAGTTTTATTTTAATAAATAATATATTGTATATTAATTATAATTTTTTTAAAAAAAATTAAACTTTTATTTTTTATTTTATTTCAATGATACAATAAAATATGAATTTTAGTTGTAATTTTATTAAAATATATTTTTGTCTAAGTATAATATTTTAAACTTACAAGTTTAAATATTATAGACCTATAACTTTAAGAGAGTCTAAATATAATTTATTAATGAATATATTTAAAATTGTGGTCTAAGTGTTATGCGCGTATAAAATTTAAGAGACATGTGTGCAATAATTCAATAATACTATTTCTACCTAAAAATTTGACCTAATTTGCTGATATAATGATACGGTTTCATAGAAATCATTGGATCTACACCAAATTTTAATATTTGATGAGATCTACAGTGAATTAGGCCAACAAATTATGTCAGTAAATTAGGTCCCAATAGCATTGCTCTATTTGAATAATTAAGTGACAAACTTTAAGGGATTTGAATATAATTCTCCAAAAAAAAAATTATCAATTATAATTTAGAAAATTCTATTTGAACCCGTTTGGTAGAAAGCCCACAACTAGTTGATTGGTTTGAAACCCGGTGACCCAACCCCAATCAGTTAATTAACCCGATGGGTAGGGGGCCATGGGTC
>CM042197.1:2521306-2556751 GCA_023539305.1 Ilex asprella
CTCTCTCTCTCTCTGGTGAGGTTTCGAATTGCTATCTCGGCTCAATCTTCACTTTATCATTAATGCTCCAAATCCACCTCAACACACTTGTTAAAGGTACGATTTTTCTCAACCCTAGCTTCAAATATCTATGTAGTTCTTGTGGTTATGATTTCATGCTTACGCTACTCGGAGGAAGAGGAAAAATAACCATTCTATATGTTCGACGGTAATTACTGAGAAGTTTGTTGAATGCTTCAAAGTAGGGTTTTGATGAGGTAAAATACTGAGTTTTTGGATTTTAGTGTCCTTTTTTGTTATCAAAGTTCTGGTGTTTTACCCTTGTATTTGCTTGCGTGAGTTTGTTTGTTTGTTTCGTGACCTTTGTTAATTCATTGTGTGATGTGCAAAAGAGAGTGCAATTCTTATTTTAATTGTGGAAATTATTATGTTTTAGCAGAGAAAATTATAATCATCCACATAATATAATATCGACGGAATGCAATTACGTCCTGTTTTGTGCGTGTACTTGCAATAATCTGGTCTGAAGATACTATACAATACTAAGAATTTGAGTGTTGATCTTACAATATTTATATTTTAAATGGTAATTTATTTGTTTTTAAAATGAATAGAGAGAAAATAAGGAAGAGGTAGGGAGTGAAGAGGGGTAGATGTGGATTAGTGGGGTTGCGTGACATTGTATAGTGTATTGCTTGAGTTAATTTTTTTAGCGTAAAAGCAAATTGGAATGAATTTTGTACTACTGGATCAAGGTAAATAAAAACTAGAACAATTCTGACTATTTTTGTGTTTTTATAAGTTGAGAATTCAACTTTATAGGTGAAATATTGTATAGATGTGCCCAAGTTGGAAAACCATAAGGAAGAAGATGCTTCTGTGCTTACTTGGGTGAATGTTTCTGTCTATACCAGTAGAGCAGAGTAAGATAAGGGAGTAGTTTCTGTAGCGAGCATCTATATGGTATTCGTGGCCTCTTTGTGATGCTTGGCTGTTCACTCAGGACTTTTCATGAAGGAAAACTTTTGTTTAACATTTCGGGAAAGACCACCTATTTGTTCTCTTTACCAGGTTCGGCATGGAATCATAAATCAGTCCTGTTTTTCATGATATTTGATTCTCTGGGGAACAGTAATCATTTAGAGTGAAAAGGCACCTTTTAGTCTGTATTGCCAGCAAATTTGGAGCAAATTCAGAGGTGAAGTTGATGCATGAATGAAAAGGGAAAAATAAGGGTAAAAATGATTTTTTTTGGAGGCAAACTAAATTTTGGCATATGCAACAAGGATTCTATTGCTAATGTATCATTTTTCTAGTCCAGGAAAATAATGCTATTTTGTCGCCAATTCCTACATGGATTTCTGCATTGAATTGTTGTCATGAAATAAGAAGTTTTCCTTGTCTGATATCAAGCTGTGAACTCAACTCATGTGTCAGATACTCTATTCCCTCAAGGATGTCTTAAATATGTCCTCTTTTATTATGTTTGTTGTCTCCCCTCTCAGTCTGCAATTTTGTTTGTATTTCATGGAAAATAATGCATATAAACCCCATTCCATGTTTACATTTTCACAAGCATACACTGTTGAAGTTTTTGAAAGCTCAGCAGGAAAAAAAAACTAGATTAATGATGTGAAATCTGGACTTGCCGTATAATGAAATTACAATAAATTTTAGTCATAAACTGCTTATAGGAATTTATTGGGTGTCTGACATGCTTGTTCAGGTGCTAGGATTTGTACTTGTAAAAATGGAATTACTTTGTGGAAGTTAAGAAGTGAAGTGGCATAAATAGTTTGTATTTTTATATTTGGACTACAGGCTTCACTCTACTCCTACAACTTCTATATGTTCTTAGGGAAGCACACCCCCCCCCCCCCGGGGGGGGAGAGAAAATACAAGGAATGGAAAAGTTATTCCAAGCGAGGGAAGTTTCCAGGCCCTATGTGGATAGGATTCTCTCATCTGTTTCTTCCTCCATCTCCCCATTCCTTCCCAGTAAGAGATTTAAATTCCCCCATGGCTCCCATCTCTCCCATTTTTCTTTCCCTCTTTCCTTCTGTCCACTTTCCTTCCTCCTAATTTTTAGGTGGAACTATATCATGGAAGTTTAAAAGTGAAGTTGTGAGGTAGCAGTGATGGAATTGTGGCTTAATGATGGGATTAGTTCAGTCTATCTTATTATTTTAGGCCTTTAGGTATGCAACACAAACTACGCATTCAGGTGTTGGCTTTTCAAGCTTGGTGCTTGAGCAAATGTTGAATAAATAAATGTGAGCCCGTTTGCAAGTTGGCCTGCTAACACTCTAATATAGTCAATAGGGAGACATTATTAATGCATAACCACTACAAACTACATTTTAATTTAGAGTTACTTAGTGGCTATAGAGGTATGCAAAGTAATTTTTAGCATTCAAAGATCTGGATTCATGGTCTATTCGTCATTCAAGGTGATTCTTTCGTAGCAAGTGTGGGGTACTGCTATGAGAATTATGTGCATACATAGTAATTTTTGGCTTGATTGGTGAAGAGAAGATCTAATCATCGAAAAACCTTATTGCAGTATGTGTACTTAATAGATATATTCAAGCAAACCATCAAAGTTCTTATTCATTTTTAATTTAAAAAAAAAAAAGTTGTCGAATTCAAATATGTGTTTGTATATAAAGGACAAATCGCTGAAGAAATGAGGAATAGCATCAGTTCCTTATCAGTGGTATTATGATGCATCTTGAGAACATAGCTGAAATTGTTTGAACCAAGCATTTATTATAAGCATCAGAGCGGGATGGTGAGATCTTACCATAACTTTTTCTTCTTTTATTTCCCATAACCTTTTTATTTTCTACTGCTAGCCCATACACATATGCTTAAAAGGCTCTATTAGTGGAAGCATGTCTTGCATTTTGATATGCCAGATGTAATCTGTCTTATTTGGTATGTCTTTACGAACTCAACAAAGATCGTCTCTCTTTTGGCTGGGCAGATGGACTGTAAAAAATCTTTGCTGTGAAGGCAAGAGATTTTGCTAATGTTTCCGAAGATGAACCAAGGGGACAACCCTGATAGCCCACCAGCTGTCCCTTTGAAGCGAAAACGGGGTCGCCCGAGGAAGGATCAGAGTCTGAAACGGGTGAAAGTTACTCCTGTGCCACCAGGATTTGAAGGGGTGAATGGAAATCAGCCCCATCAAATAGATCCAGTGGATGATGCAAAAGATGGCATGGTGGGCCAGGCAGTTACAGGTGTTGTTGAGGCAGAATTTGATGCTGGTTATTTGCTCAGTGTTAGGGTCGGAAACTCCAATACCAGTCTCAGGGGTCTAGTTTTCAAGCCAGGACATTATGTTCCTGTCACAGCAGAAAATGATGTGGCCCCGCATGTTCAAATGATCAGAAGAAATGAGGTTCATCTCCCAGCCAAAAATCGAACGCGGGTGCGTGGCTATAATCAGCAATATATAGAGAGGCCTGAACAGAATCACTTATCACCCACAAATCAGGCGCATAGACTTGCACCTCAAACAACCAGTCTGGTGGTCTCAAAAGTCAAATATGCATCTCCAGTGGCAGCTCCCTCTGTCCCTCCAGTGGGTGCAAGGGGCACCGTAGTTCCTGTTGTACTCCAGCCAGTCAATCTTTCAAATGGATTACCTCCTGCCAACCAAGTGCCTCTGGATGCATCCCGGGCTGCACTCTTGACAGCAACAAGAGGCAAACAAGTGCAGACAATTACACCTTTGGCCGTTTTGCCCCCTGGTGCATCAATACCAGTCAACCAGGCGCCGACAGTTGCAAGTGAAGCACTGCCCTCACAACTTCAAACGAGCCACCAAGTGACACTAGAAGCTGCACAAAATGAAAATGGTCTGTTTTGTCAAGGCACACCAGAGCTGCCACAAGGGGAAGAAGGCAGATCATTCAAGTCAGTTGACATGTGTATGCCAAGTGAAGTTAATAAGGATGCGTCACAATCACCAGAAACGCATATAGAGAATAGGAATGTACAGTGTAAATCATCGGCCGAAAATGTTCGTGTTATCCCAAAACAAGAGATTGGTGACATGAACGAGCCTCTCTTAGTTGAGCCACTGCAAGCTGTACAGTCTCATCATAATCAATTTACTACTGTCTCTAAACCCTTGGCGGATAGAAGACCGGGCAGAATGACTGAGCTCTTGCAGGTAAATGAAGCTTGAACTCAAATAACCACCGTCAATACTGTAATTTGTACTCCAAAGTTTCCAAATAATATATATAAAACAAAAACTGAAGTCAAGTACTGTGTGAAGGCTTTGCAGGAAAATATGATGGGGACCCAGGGTCGTCGGGTTGAACAACAGGCCACAGAAACTGAAGATTCCAGAAACTGACATTGGAGATGAAGAAACTCCAGTCACAGAAATGTTCTGATATCATTGATCCCTCGTGTTTTTACTGCTCTCAGAGCTGTGCAAATAGGATCAGACGTGCTATTGAAGGTTTGGGGACGAAAAAGGCTGGTGAATGGGAGCGTTAGGACAGGAAGAGATAGTGTTAGGACAATTTTTTACATTCAGGTTTTTAAGCTATCAAAAAACCAACTTCATATCAGATTTGATATTTACGTCTCTGTAAAAATCCCATCGACTGCTGAACACGTTATATATATATATATATGATATAGTTTCATGTTTGTGTATACAGAAAGTTTATAATGCATCTCTATCCCTAGCAGAGCGTTTTCCTGGCTTAGCAGTATGCTTGGATTACTTGTGCTTTAGCCTTCTAAATTAAGTAGTAGGCAGGCATGATTTATTTCTACCCTCATCGTGACATACAATAGAGAC
This sequence comes from Ilex asprella, assembly GCA_023539305.1. Lineage (NCBI taxonomy): Eukaryota > Viridiplantae > Streptophyta > Magnoliopsida > Aquifoliales > Aquifoliaceae > Ilex > Ilex asprella. Next base: position 2,526,135 of record CM042197.1, read on the forward strand.
ACTGCATTCATGTAGTCATCCCTGACTAATAAGAATAAGGCTTTATAGAGTTGAGTTGTATCATGAAACTAGGGATAACTCGTGCCTAAAAACACGGTACATGTTGATGACCGTTAGATGAGTCTATTTGAGATCGTCGGATGAACTTATTAAAACCTGTTATGCTTTATATTATAGATGGACAAGTGAAACGATACCAACATGTCAGCTGCCTGCATACTCGGGCTAATCTACTTGAAGAAAAACTATTCAGCTCAAAAATAAGTTGGCTGGTAACAAATGAATGGGCAATGTTACATGACTACATGACTTTATTTAGTTTAGTGACATTATTTGGTGATCTTGTCATTCCCTACAATTAAATTGACAGTGGACTCTACTATTATTTAAATCCACCTATCAATTCAATGACTATACCATGAGATAAGGTCACTAAATTAGGTACAAAAAACATAGATCTATTGTCAATCTAGCCGAGGCACCAACAATGGCGGATCTCCGGGTCATTCAGCAGGACTACTTGTGGGCAATGGCAAGCCAAACTCATTACTACAGGTACTGATCCAGAGGTTGCAAATCCTCACATGACGAAGTGGGACAATCAGTTCTAGTAAGCAGTTTTAATTGCTTCAGAAATTAAACCATCAGATAAGTATTGGGGGGGGGGGGGATCATGTCAGTCACAATTATATCCAGTTAAAACAACCAGAAAAGATCACAAACATTTGTTTTTAACATTCAGATAAAAATACTGATTGCACAGACAAGTTGTCTATTCCATCCACATCATAAATAAGTGTACATCATAAAATGATCTCTCCACTTACAATTTCCAAATCATCGATGTAGCATTCAATTTGAAACCTTGAGAGCTGGGAACAAAAATACCAGATCAAAAAACGACGAATCTTCTGTGTGTTCGTTCAATGGCCAATTCTCCTTTTGTATGATCGCCCTCACTTAAATACACCTACAACTTTGCGCTCCCACAGAAATAACCTTCTCCAAAAATTTCCCAAAAAAACCAATATAACTTTGCGCTCTATACAGCCTTTCCTTTTAAAACTGGCCTTACAAAAAAGAAACCAAAAGATTACACCCCAAATATGTGAAGGATGACAATGAAAATGGATAAGCTAGAACTTTGATGAATAAAAAAACTAAAAGCCAAAATTTGGGTCAAAAAGGAGGTGAATGTAGCTCTGGCTGCGAGTTCTTGCTTGGGCAGGCCTGCCTTTAATTGAGAGGAAGAGATAGTAAGTAATCATTCACAAAAACTTGGATCCCAAAAAACCATTAGATCCTCGGACTGGAATAGGACGGAAAACAGGGAAGGAAGGTTGTGAAATAGGGATGTGGCTGGGCACTGCAAATGGCTGCTGTCCACTAGCTATAAAAGGGGTAGACATGCACAGATGCACTGCTTGAGCCGTTGCATTTCCTGCAAATGAAGATAATAAGACATGATTTCCAATAACATTAAAAATAAGTTCCTTCCTAGATTCAAAAAAAGAAGATTAATAATCTTATATCATTTTTGAAAGAAATAGCCCAAAACTAGATAAAAATAAATCACTAGGGAGGTTTAGTGTTGAATTTCCCAGTGTGCCAAACGTTTTCTGCTTTGCAAATCTTTTCACAATAAATTGCAATAGAAGTCACTGACTCTAAGACCATTTTCTTTACATCAGATAAGTAGCAATGGCATTGTTGAATGTGCATAAAAAAACTAAAATTTTGACATATAATCAAATAAAGTTGTCTGACCAAAATGTTCCTACAAGACTTCAAGGGTTTACATGGATCTATAAATCAAACACCAGGCAAATTGATAAACATATTTTTTTAACTGAATTCAGAACTTTATTACGTGGTTGTACTTCCTACCTTTTCATGATTATGCTCATTATATTGCCGACAAGTACTTTCAGAAAATATGACCCAATGAACCATCCCAATTGATGAATCGATCTGCTCAGATAAATATTTCTTCAATCAGCGTAAAATGGTGACTTCATTAACTTATGAAGGGATGTGACATGACTGTGTTGGCAGATCAATGCAGATGATGCATGAAGCATCACCAAAACAGTCAAGATAACGGACAAATTCTTCTTTTGTTTTTAACTTTACACAGAAGATGCTTGTTTTGAAATGTATGTTGACATCTTTGCCCATTAAACCACAAGACATGAAATGCCCAAGAAACAGGTGCATGTTGCATTGTTGATCTCTATATTGTGGTACCTTGTGCAAAGATATTATTTGTAACAATTTCAACTGGAGTCCATCTATACATTCAACAATAATAAAAACAAAACCAAATTTCTGCGATCTGCTACAGTAATTCACCAGGAACTACTCTTGCTCATACCTTGGTGCTTAGGAAGATGAACCTGATGTGGAGTCAGCAGAGGGTGTGTAGATACTTGAGAGAGAGCTGGTGCAACCTGAACCAGATCCTTCAAATACACATAAAAGGCAATTAAGAAATAAGGAAAGCAATGTGTAACATGGAAAAGGAATCACAAAAGGAAAATGTGAAAAGAAAGGGAAACACACAAAAGCCAAAGTGGACTTTGGAAATAACAAAACAATGAAATAAACTCAAGAAATTGCATCCACATGAGCAATAGCACCAAGTGAGGTGAGTTTATAAGGTTTCTCCACAGCTATAGTTATAGATTTTGGTGTGCTTGTATTGGGGAGCATGTGCTTTTAATGAAAAGACCTAAAGAAAAAAAGCAGATAAGCTTTAGCATAAATCTTTTTCCTTCCAGAAAAATCATGCCACAGGGGACTCCAGATGCATGAAGCCACAGAAACATCCATTAGTTCTGCAAAGATGGGTCCAAGCCATCTCCTGATCACCAATTTGATGAGTTCAGTAGTGATCAGACTAGTGGCATGAAAAATGTCGCCCATTTTCCGCTTGCCAGAGTCCCAATACCAGAAAATAAAATACTTATTTGATGGCATCAATCTCAGTGCACGTACTATAACATTGCATTTTGGGGAAAATCAAAAGACAATCTTTCGTAGAACATGCAAAAAAATGATCATGGGGGGGTTTTCCACACAACCTTTATGGCCCAGCTAAAGTAACCTAGAAATTCCATTTCACAGCTTCTCCCATAACATATCAATGTCATCAGTTCCAGCAATTCACATATAGTAGCTGCACCAGAAATCACTATTTTTGGACAATCCTAATTTGATATACTTGTAATTTGTGGAAAAACAAAACTGCTGCAAACATCTATATGTAATGTTATCACGCTACAGCGACTGAAGCTTACCTGAGAAACTGGATGCACATAGACAAGTGGTCCCGCTCGTCCAACCATAACCTGAGAATACCATTAAATAGTTGGAAAGCAATTGAACACAACCTCCAGAAAGAAAAAAAGAAACTAATAGGACCATTGGTATCAAAGATGGGATGTAAAACCTCTGTCCTACTCACATTTTGAGAATTTGGGTGCACATAGGCAGCCCCAGCTTGAACAGGATGATACTGACCAGCATATCTAACTGGTGGTGTTCGGCTCCCCACATGTCCAACAATCTATAGCCAGAAAATAAATCTAGTAAGAAAATTAGCAGCATCATATAAGAGAGACAAAATTGTAGTTGGCTTCATAGTGGGACACAAGACACGATCCTTTTCCCAGATTGTTGGCAATGCTAAATACAACAAAAAACAAGGTTGCACCCAAGTATTTTGAAAGCCAAAGCATTATAAAAGGACATATTCACAAGTGGTAACACTACTTTTTGCCCTTATATTTCTGCTTTCTCAAATTTCTCTCCCCACAGTTCTACTTCTTTTTTGCCAAGTGAATTCATTACTCTAATCATGATCTATAAAAGTATAATGTAATTAATGGTGAAATACATAGTTGCATCCAAGATACACTATTTCTAAGTAAGGTTAGCAATAGCATATCCCATGCCAGGCAGTGCAATGCAAGTAGATGAATAAAACTATGTTGTCTCTTAAGTTACAATTTCTAGATTGGCTACACATATTGGAAGCCTGGCCTTCACTCCATGCCATTAACTTTTGATTTGCAGGAAAGAATATTGTCAGTATAAGAGCAAAACTGTTCCCTATGGGTTCGTTTGTTTAGCGAGATAATGTTAGAAAATGCAAGAAAGTGAAACTTTTTAAAATTTTAATGTGTTTGGTAAGCATGAAAAGGAAAATGATAGAAAAAATATTTTTTTTTTCATACTTGAATTTTCTCACAAATAACCAATTTTTTTCCCTTGTAAAAAAACACAAGAAAATGTAAAAAAATTGTGATCTATAACTAACTTTCAATTTTACCCTTATTTTTCTTAAAATATTTTATTAGTTATTGATTTTAAAAATTTTGGTATGAATTTGATTAATCATATAATATTTGGCCTAAAAACCTTTGTGTTAGTGATTGTCTTAGAATTAGGTTTCCAACCAATTTTTTTAAAAAAATTAACATTCAATTGTAATTACATATTTTTTTCTTTTTAGACCAATTTAATATAATTAAGGGTAATTTAGACAATTATAAAAAATTTCTTATAACTTTACTTTCTTATAAACAATAAAATCAATTTTTTTAAAAAAAATTCAATAAATTTTTCATTCTAACCAAATACATGTATGAAAATATATTTTCCATCATTTTCTTTTATTTTACTTCTCTTTTTATCATTTTCATTTTCCATCATTTTTTTCTTCCTAACCAAACGGACCCTAAGAGAAAAATATATTGGTCATATATTCAAGTATCATGCAGCTAATAAATAATGTTCTTGTTAAAACAGGAAGTCGAATCTGTGTCCCTATTAAGGAAAACGACAAAGTAAATAATACATACAGGTTGAACATATTGCAGATCGCTGCCACCATTTCCAGCTACCAAGTTATTATATGGAACGAACTTAACAGGCAGAGATGAATGAGGAGCAAAAGGGCTGATTTCAGCTTCTGGCTGCGGAGTAGCAACTGGTACCACATGACAGGGGTCTGATATGTAAGTCACACTTGCAACGGTTGCCGCTGCTGGAGGGGTTGCTGATCTATGTTGGACAAATGATGGAGAGAACATCTTTGCTCCAGGATTGAGCTTAAATTCCTGAAGGAAAAAATACATTCAGCTTGGTCAAAAAGCTAAACCAGTAGGATAATAAACGACATGTCGAAATTCTTGAAAGTGTAAAAATAAACTTCCATCCAACTAGTCAATGATTCTCCTAACAAATAGACTCATTGCTTGACAAGAATAGTAACTCTAAAAATAGATCTAGGACATGAATGTTTAACACCTTTATTACTGCAATACTTCTTTAAATGTAGCCATTTATCGAGGAACCCAATTAAATGGTCCAAAGTATTTCAACAGTTCAAGAAAATGTGATTGAAATATTAAGTTACAGCTTACAATATACAAAACACGCTTTACCTTGGAAGTTTTACTAGAGCTCGAACTTTTTGGACAGACCGCTTCAGTAAAAGTCGATGATGGACTGGGACGGGATACAGAAGCAACATCCACAGCTGAAGTGACAGCAGTCGAAACACAAGAATTAAGAGCATCCAGATATGGCATATCTTTTGAAGTCTGCCTCTCCTGACACTGATCATCAAGTTTGACAGTAAAAGGAGGAGGACTGTCACAAAGCATGGTTGTTGGCAAACCATTGGATGCAATCTCCACAACTATATGGTCAACAGCATTTGAGTGGGTTTCAGAATCATCCACTGCATGTAAAAAGCCAATTATTTACAATCAGCCATCAACCAATTAGAAGACCAGAAACATAAAATAAAGTTATTTAGGTTGGGAATGAATAGCATCCACTGAATGAAGATGGTTGACAAAGGATCCACTAACTTTCACTCAATCAAATGATCCTAAATCAAAGTAATTATGCTGAATACATGAGTGATAGAGAGAAAGGTTCCTAACAAAACAGTTCCCACAAGAAATATCCAATGCTAACAAATATAATTGGCAGCCAATCAGAATGCACCATGGGCACTATGTACGCCCCTGCCTACCATGCTTGAAGTTCACAAGATATGGTAATTTTTAGTCATTCTCTTGACAAATCATTTTTATTTAAGGGTTGGTCAGATAATATTAGCCTATCACGTAGAATGATAAGAAAGAAACTCACAGCAGGAAATTGAGCCTTTAACTTCATGGGTCTGCAGAAACAATAACAAACACAGTATCAACACATCTATTGACAACAATGTGAACTGCTAGTTTCTGCTGTCTATTACATGTATTCAGCTTATCTTAAATTAACATACAATTTGCTCCCTCTGAAAGTCATACTTCTCTTTGTGATTGCTCTGTTTCCCCTGTGAGCCATCCCCAACCTGTCTGTCAAAAACAAATAACACCAATCTGAGGATGAGAGAGTAACTTATTTGAACGTGGAGAAGAATACGCAATCATGGGATTTTAGGAACCCCAAAGATGTAAACTTCTCTGATGAACCAGTCAATAGTGCCAGTATCAAGCCTAAAAAAAATGAAATCCAATGTGTGTATTGTAGACATCCATATGGGGATATCCACCATGACAGGAGGTGATTGGTGGACAACCAGAGGGGCTAGAATATGAATCTCATTACTACAAAATCTGAGCACACAAAATATGCAGTAAATTCATGCAAGACATACTATAATTCTTATTAAACATGTGTGCAATTTTTATGCCTATAAAATACAAAAAGAACACGAGACTCATAATATAATGGCTCCATCAAAATATTCACTAGATAATATGTGAGAAAAAGAAGGAAAGAACAAAAAGAAATGTATAAAACATTGGTAATACTACCTTCCATTAACTGCAACTCCAGAAGCTTCTTCCTTCTGCATTGGAAGAAAGCAGATTGTAAAATAACAGCCCAAAATACAAATATGATCATATATGTTCATGTGAAAGATATACATGGCAGACACATGCATTTGATATAATTAGGTCCTAGTTTAGCACTGCCACAATTATTCAGTTCTGATAGATAAAAGTAAATCCATTCTGCATTTAGGAAATTCACCTTTGCTAAACCTACCCCAACTGATTTCAAAATTTCAACTTCCATGGCATTGCCCGAGCCAATGGAAGTATTAGGAACAAAACCATGAGAAAAACCATTCTCCACTGGGACCGAGCACCTGCATTGATAACTGAAAGTGAGAACATGGTTCCATGTTCTATTATACAAGCCATATGAAAAATCTAAAAATTGCAGGAATTTGCGGATACGGATACCTAGAGTTAATATCATGAAATACGTTCAACAAAGACAGTACCTTGTCCGACTCATGTCCTTTCTATTATCATTGAATTTGCTGGGCCTTGTTGTTTTTGCCTCCCTCTCTGGATATTCAAGCGAAGGAGCATTGCCAGTAACAGCCCCTGTATCATTCCCAGGTACATTTCCAACAACACCAGTTGCTGGAAGCAGGACTCCCTAGATATGACCCATCAAACAAATTAACAGGTGAAGAACACGGCATTAGACTAATTAGAAGTCCCAAACCTGAAAAAAAAAATAGAGATATACCTTGGCAACCACTTGGACAAAATCTTCTGACAAGACTATGAGTGTTTCAATCAAATCTCCATTTGCTACATTTGTATCACGACTCCCCTTCCTAGTCATTCTTGCTCTCTTCAATACAATGGCTACAACAAGACCATGCCAAATAACTCTATTGCGTAAGTTGGCCAGATATCATGGTAAATTAGAAGAGCTTGTGGATAATGTGATTTCTATTTCTACACATCATATATTAGGCTCAATTGAACGGTTCTATGGAAAATTGTACGATTTAAGATATCAGATTGGACTCTCCGAATTTATCAGCATCAAAACACCAATTAAAAATATTACCAGTAGAATGGACAAACATATATCAAAGCCCAAAGGGATCCAATCCAATAAGTACAAAAACACAACATTTTCTAGAGAAAATTAAAACCCTAATATTTTCAATCGAGAAACAAAACCCAGAAACAGATTCAGATAATTCGACCACTCAAAACACATGAACAATAAGCCAGACAAGCCGCGGAGAACTTTACCATAGTCGTCCTCCACACAAGCAGTGTGGAAGATTCCAGAATAAATCGAACCGTCCTTGACATGAACGTCGACTGGTAGGCCAACAATGCACATAGTGGCGAAGAGCAATGCGTCGCTGAGCGAAGCCGATACGGCGTTCTCTTCCTCTGAGAATCCCCTGTTTCTGCAACCCATTTCTTGTTGCTTGTATAAGATTCTACACAATCTCTCTCTCTCTCTCTAGATACAGATGCAAGTATTACGACACTTTGGTATTCTTGGAGATTAGAAGAGTGAATCGCGGGTTGCAGGGGAGATCTGAAGCGGTGTTGTTTTTAGCTTCGATGACGAACAAGAAAAAATCAAATCAGAAAAAAAAAAATGGGAATTACAATCGTGCCGCTTATTTTGCGTTTCCGTTTTGAACTTTATTTGCGTTGGTGTTTTTGCTCCGCTACCCCTACACTTTAACATATTTTTCATTACTACATTTTTTTTGGGAGAATTTACTTTAAACCCTAAAAGATTTATGAATTTTTATTTTTTATCATTAAATATTAAAATTTTCATTTTATACCCTTAATGTATTAAGAAAGTTACAATATAGCCCTTTATTAGTTTTTGTTGTTTATTTTATCAAAATTCACTTTATTGACACCAACAACATAAGCAATAAAGACTAACAAAAATGTTACATTATAATATTTTTAATATATTGAGAGTACAATCGTTTCATATAAAAAAAATTATATATTGCAAGTAAAATATGAAAATTTTAATCTATTTAAATCTTTTAGCATACAAAGTATAATTCTTCTATTTTTGCTCTTCTTGTCTTTCTCCACATTAGAGATTTTCAATATTTTATCTCTCTTGAATATGGAGGGGTAAATAGGTATCTTAACAAGACATGTACATTGAGTTTGGCTCATTCTAGGAAGTTCTTTTTAGTTTTTCTGATAAATTGTTGAAAAAATACATTAATTACTCAATTTAATAAAAATATTATTCTAATTTTTTGGGATTGACTACATGAATCTTTGTTCATTGCTATACCCTATCAAATATCATACTTTATGTTTTTTTTTTTACTAGTCAAGGAAATTCGGACGTTTCATTATCTAACTTCGTGAAGAGAATAAAAAAAATGAGAAAAAATACTAGAAAAATTTATTTTTTTTGCATCAATATTATTGATTTTTTTTCTCGTAAAAAAGATTGTGATTTTATTAACATGCGCTCATTGTTAAGTAGAGGTGTAATTCGGGCTGGTTGAGAGGTTAACCTAGTCCAAGTCTAAGTACATAATCTTCAATCTTAACCCTAACCTTAACTCTACCTCAATCCGAGTACTGCTCGAGTTTAATTCGGACAGGCTCGGGTTGAATTTTGGTTAAAAATTGGGCTGGGTTACTTAATCCGAGTTGATTTTTTTAAGTGTAAATTTAATTTTTTCAAGTGATCTGAGAAAAAGGGTGAGTTGCAAATGAAGAGAAAGGGAGTGAGAGATGGAGGAGTGACGATTGAGAGAGGGAGGCTGAGGGTCTGAGACGACTCAGACGAGTGACGATTGAGAGAAGGAGGCTAAGAGAGGGAAGAATGATGAGTGAGACAGGGGATCTGAAAGTGATGGAAACACAGGGGAAAGATTTGAAATGAAGTGAAAAATCTGAACTCTAAAGAGTAATGTTATCAAAATCGGACCGGTCATCGAACCGATTAGGGAACTAGATCAATGGTTCAATTATCCAACCGATGGGTCAACTAGTCATATCGATCAAATAATAAAAAAATACGAACAACCCTACAACGAGGGTTAAAACTGGAAATCAAGATACAACTAGGACACCAATATAAGATAACACAGTTCAATGAAGTGTCATTAGTTTAAGAATGAGGCAAGCACATAGAGTTAGGGAGTTTCTAGGATGGTTGCCCCTCTCTATCCACTGACCGATAATTTCACGGTTGATTAGAAAATCAACAACCCTTTGTATGCACCGTTGTAATAAATATTTTCTCCATACCCATCTCCCTCTATGAAAATATCTATCTATCTATCTAACAGTATCTTCCTCTACCAAAACTGCATTTTATGAGGCTTTGATGATGATGATTTCAAACAAAATCAGGCATTGAATTAAGTCGTATCTTGGCAGGGCAACTCAGAGGATGTGGGAGATGAGAGAGAGAGAGAGAGAAAAAAATGGGTGTTTCTCTTCGCCTAAGTTCCTCAATGGTCGCTTGGTCGCAGTCGCTGCTTGCTGGTGCCTTCAACGCTTTAAGGCAAAAACTTCAAACTGTCCAGTTTTTAAAACCTTTACCAAAAATCGGTCAATTTCGATTTTTTGCCGGTTCTCTTCCTTATGCGGTCTAATTAGGGAACCAGACCAGTTAAGGTCCCGGCTCATGGTTGAACTGGTCCAGTTCTGATAACACTGCTAAAGAGTGAAGATAAATATATATATTTTTAATTTAATTTTTTAAACAAATTTTATTTATTAACAAACCAAGATTTACAAGAAGAAAAAGATAGGCATAGATGTCTTAACAAAACACCCATAGCAATCTAAGGCAGAGGTGCCATAACAAACAACCCAAAACAACCTAAGACACAGACGCCCATAAAAAAACCAAAAACTCAACTGCAAAACATTAGTTAGCTACCCAGCACAAATACTTTATATCATCCTCACCCTGCATCACAATTTTAAACAAATCAACAAAAACTTCAAGCAAAAGGAGCCAACAACAACTCCAATAACAACACAATTAGCCATTATCATCAAACACCACCCTTTTGCGTTTACATAAAACTAGCAAACCCTGTTGATCCTTAAGCAGCACAAGGCCCACCTCGGCTGGAAGCTTCAAATCCCACTAAGAAAACCTTAGAATTCCCACATAACACAGCCTGAGCAGCAAGGCGATCAACTACTCCATTTGCTTCACGAAACACATGAACTAACTGAAACTCTAAATTTCTCAACATTTCTTTAATCTGATTCAAGTAATCCCAACAAGTCCAAGGACAAGAGCAAACTTCCATAACCGAATTAACTAAAATTAAATAATCATATTCAATAGCAAAGTCATAACAAGACAGCCTATATTGCAAAATAAGCCTCAGACCATCACACAAAGCTCGAAAACTCTACAATTGTATTCGAACAATTACCATAGAAGAAAGATGCAACAAGAACTACTTTTTCCCATTCATTTCTGACCACCACACCCCCACCAACAATCCCTAGATTGTTTTGGGAAACTCTATTAGTATTTAGTTTCAACATCCCCTTAGGTGGACCAACCCATTTCACCTAATAACATCTCAACAAAACATTCCCAGCAAATTCCAGTTGCAGAAAACTCAAAAATGCTTTACCAGCAGCATCATCAAACACCTTAGGATTAATACATTTAACTTTGATACCTAAGAATGCTACAAATCCTCGCAAGCAAGGAAAAAGAATAAATCTTTCCCTCCCCAGCAAGTTTTCTGCATCTCTCTTTACAGATTTGCCAATAAATAATTAAAGCTAAACTTCTCTGCAAACCATGACTGAAAGATTTCTTTCTAAAAATTCAGCATAGTCTTCAAAATCTCATCTAAACACTTTCGTCTTGTATTAACAGAAACCCACCAAACATAGTAAACTTATCCCAAATAACCCTAGCGTATTCACAATCCACAAACAAATGATCCTCAGTTTCCACATTCTTATAACACATGACACATTTACTCACCACAACCACCCCTATTCGCATAAAATTTTGAATCCAAAGGCAAAGCTCTCTTCACTAATTTCCACCCAATAAGTTGAGCACTTGGAGCAGATTTAATTTTCCAAATTTGAGAAGCAATCTCATCCACCAGACCCTTCACCTTATTCAAACTCCAGGTTGTCTTAACAGAACCTTGTCATTCAAATGCACAGGTAAATGACTCTCCAAATCAGAAAAAGACCAATGCGAATTAACAAATAAATCAGCCACTCTAAGAAAAGTTTGGGAACATAATCCATCCTACTTATCAAATCCCCATTACCTGTCCAGTTATCATAGAAAAAAAACAACATCCCTACCAGAGCCAATCAAAACCTTAGAACCAGCAATGACCTTCTAAAAAAAAGGTCGTAACATCTCAAAACTAGCCACATGAGATCTACCCAAGCACCTCAACAAACTTATTCCTTTTAGAAATTTAGATTTAAAAACTTGAGCCCATAAAGAATTACCTCTTAACAAACTCCAGACTTCCTTCATTTGAAATGCAGCTTGAATCTCTTCAAATTTTCTCAAACCCAGACCACTCTCCATCTTGGGCAGAGCAATTCTACTCCAAGCAACCCAATGTCTTCTTCTCACATTCAATTTATTTGGCCACACAAAGCTAGCCATCATGGAGTTAATCTTAGAAATAATAGTCTTAGGCAAGTCTAAGCAAGCCAATAAATGCATAGGAATAGCACAAAGCACATATTGTACCATCAAGATTCTGCCCATATTGGATAAGATTCTAGTATACCATCATTCTAATCTTTGATGAAACTGCATTATAAGTGCCTCAAAATAGCTGACTCTAACTCTTTCTTGTATAATATGATATCCCAGATAAGTGAAAGGACAACTTTTAACAGGAATTTCAATAACCCAGATAAAACATGCCTCCTTTCTAGCAAAATAAACTTGGAACAAAACATAGAACTCTGGGGCAAACTAACTCTCTACCAAGAACTACCCTTATACAACTTCAAACAAACCATCAAGTTTTCCAAGGATCTTTTATTTCCCCTAAAAAACACCAAGGTGTCATTAGCAAATAATAAATGGCTAACAAGAAAAGCACCTCTACCCAAATGATAGTGCTTAACCAATCCTTAACTAAAAACCCTTTTTAATCCCCTGCTTTAAACTTCTTCCGCCAGGATAACAAGACAAGGAGGCAGAGGATCTCATTGCCTTAATCCTCTAGAAGAAGGGAAGAAGCCTCTCCTCACACCATTTACAGTCATAGAGAAAAATTGGTTCTCAAGACAATTTGCCACAATTTGGACAAATAAGGAAGAAAAACCAAAACTATCCAACACTTTCAATAAAAAATCTCATTCAAGCCTATCGTATGCCTTCATTATGTCGAGCTTTAGAATCATGTTCCCTGCTTCGACTTTTCTATTTAATTCCCTCACCATCAGCTGTGCAGGGATACATAATCACCACTATTGCGCCTTTTTACAAAACCATGCTGCTCACATGAAATCAAGTGAGGGAGTATCATAGCTAGTCTCTGAGTATGCAACTTAGTAAAAATCTTATATAAAAAATTACACAAACTAATATGTTGAAAATCACCAAAAGTAACAGGGTTTGTCTTCTTAGGGATTAAAGTAAGCAGGGTGGCATTAACCGATCTAGGTATATTACCACCCCTCAGAAAAAAAATTAACTGCCACAACTAAATCATCCTTTATCACATTCCAAGCCCATTGGAAAAAACCCACAAACATACCATCCGCTCCTAGAGCACTATACTTCGACATAAAAAAAAATTACTTGTTTCACTTCTTCCACAGAGGCAGACTTCACCAACTCAGCATTCTGCCCCTCAGACACCAAATTTGGAATAACAGAAAATAGATCCTCATTAAGAGTATGAGACTCTGAACAGTCAAAGGAAGAATATAAATCTTCAGCAACTAACCCAATCTCCTCATCAAATTGCACCCATATACCAACAACATTTTGGATTTTGGAAACTCTATTTCTCATATACTTCCTCTTAGCCACGAAACTTTCTGTGTTCTTTTCCCCTTCCACAGCCCATCGCAAGTTTGCCTTCTGTCTCCAATATATTTTCTTCAAATGAAGAATATCATCTAATTCACCTTGAACTTTCTCAAGAATTTGTAAATTTTCAACAGAATCAAGAAGTTTCACCCCCATTTCAGCATTAGATAATTCCATCTCTTTGTTTTTAATTTTCTCAAAAAATATTTCCAAAGGTTTGCACATTCCATTTCTTCACATGAACTTTCAAATGTTTCAGTTTCAAAAATACATTTTCAATAGGTTTTGTTGAGAAAGCACTAGACCATTTTGAAGCTACCAAAGGCAAAAAACCTTTATCCACTATAATGTAATAAATTGAGGTAAGAGCAATTATACAATACAAAAAAAATGTTAAACTATAATGTTTACCCACTACCCAAATATTTATGAAAATTAAGGGTCTGTTTGATAAGTGTTTTTGTCTTGTGTTTTATGTTTTTGTTTTCAATTTTTGTCAAAAATGAAAACAAAAACATGTTTGGGTAATGCTTTTGTTTTTGTTTTATATTAGTTTTTTGAAAACAAAGACAAAAAAATGGGAACAAAAAAAAGATGTTTTAAGAAATACCAAAAACGGAGACAACACGCGCAAAAAGGGTGGGAATTAATGAGATCTGGATTTCGACTCTTCTTAACAGAAAAATAAGCAATTTTTTTGTTGAACTATAAAAACCCATTACACCCCTCTCTCCTCCCCATCGCTTCTCTTTCTCTGTCTCTCTCCTCTCTCCCTTATCTTTTATTTCTCTGTATCAGACCATCGCTGTCTCCTCTCTCCTTTTTCTGTATGAAACCCAGCGAACCCACCTCAGTCGCTGCCTCTCTCTCTCCCCTTTCTCTTTTTTCTCTGTGAAACCCATAAGCTGTGTATATATATGCACAGATCGCTGCCTCAAGACGAATGGCCACCTCCATCGTTGCCTCCAGACGAATCGTCACCTCCATCGCTGCCTCTCACCGACGAAGAGGTAAGCCCCTTCTCTTTCTCCCTTTCTCATCTCATCTCTTTGCTCTCTCTATATACACACACAGATCTGTACATATATGCACCGATCTCTGTGTGTTGTGTCTATTCCGTGTGCTGTATGTATTTGTTTTGTGTGCTTAGCGTGTGTATCTGTTTTGTGTTCTTGGTGTGTGTGTGTGTTCTGTTTGCTGAGTGTGTGTGTGTGTGTTCTGTGTTGTGTTTGTGATTGAATTGAGGTTGAGATTGTGATTGTGATTGAATTGTCATTTATTTTAGAAATGAATTGGGGGTGAGAGAGATGGGTCTGTGTGTGTTGTGTTGTGTGTGTGTGTGTTGTGTTTGGATTAATTGTCGATTGAATTGTGATTTGGAATTGTTCAATTGCGATTTAGGATTGATTGAAGTACCATTTGAAAATAAATTATCATTTGGAAATTAATTATCATTTGGGATTGATTGAATTGCAATTTAGAATTGATTGAATAGCTATTTGAGATTAAATTGCTAATTGAATTGTCATTTAGTCCCAATTTTTTTATTTTTTATTCTCATAATTTGATAGGCAAAAATGACATCCAAACATGTTTTTGTTTCAGTGTTTATCATAAAACAGAGACAAAAAAATGTCTCTATTTTGATTATTTTGAAGACACAAAAACAAAAATATTACCAAACGACTACTAAGACTTAACGACTCAAAAGTTTAAGATGCCGTCGCTGCAAATTTTCCCTACAAATTTTGATAACAATGTACTGTATTTTTATTTTAATTAGTTTTTTTTTTAATTCCGTATTAACTTAACCAAGTTGGGAGGGTATAATTGTAAATAAATAATTGAAAGGGGGCATTTCTGCAAGGTTTAGGGTTTATTCCTAAACCTCATCGTCTCATCCTTGTATCCTTCTTCAGTTGATTAACAGTAGTGTACAAATCAAAATCTCTCAAAACCTAAACCCCACCGTCTCATATTTCTATGCTCATAGTAGTGTGCAGTTCCAAATCTCTCTATATCTAACAACATAGCCTCTCATACGATCCATCAAAATGAAAAAACCCAAATCGAAACAATTCCGCATGAATAGCCGCCTCTCAGAGGCCAAGGAAATCGAATTACTCGAATCATGGATCGAATTCGGCAAACCTGATTCTGGTTCGAACCCATTATCCTTCCCAGTCTTACCGGACAATGCTCCGATCGGCCGCACCGGCGAGAATGTGTTCTCTCAGTACGCCGGGTGCAAGAAATTCATCCAATTGCCTTTGTCACAGAAGACCAAAGATGGCTTGCGAAAAGCGAATTACACGAAGATGACTGATATTCAGAGGGCTTCGTTGCCACATTCGCTTTGTGGTCGAGATATTCTGGGTGCGGCGAAAACTGGGTCTGGGAAGACACTGGCTTTTATTATACCGGTTAGTTTTGTGAGAAACTGGGCGGTGCTTGATTAGTTTTTGATTGCCATGTGTTTTACGATGGGAGAAGTTAAATTTAAACAGTGGGTTAATCATTGAGTTACTTGTACTCGTATGTTCTGGGAATTGTTATGGGTTGTGTTTTATACTTATATTATTCTACGGGATGAAAATTTGCTAATTGGTAAGAAATTGCACACAATTGTAGAGGAAAAGATTGCATTTTGAATATCGAGTTTTTGATCTTTAGGAAACTACGAAAATAAAAATGTCCAATTGGTCTGTATCTAGTATGTTCTATGCTTGTTATCTGAGGATAGTTTCGAACATTTTAAATGCCATGTAGCATTGTAAATTTTCAGGGTATTGCTTCATTGATATTTCACAAGTTATTTTGGAAGTTGCATAGAGAGCGATGCCCTTTCCTCGTTATGGAGAATTTATGGTTTTGCCTAATGAATTAGCTATCCTGTTGTCTGGTTTCTCAGGAAATGTAGGAAAAGAATGGGACTGGAATTGCGTAACTTTATACTTTTCTGTTATGATACTTTAGAAAACAATAGTGTCTACTCAACTGTGTTTAGTGCAGTTATTTTTGGCTTGTTTGAGTAGACCTTATTTACCAAGAGTTCATTCAAATAAATAAGGCATTCAAGCAGCAGATGTTGGACAATGATTCCCTTAGTATGCGAATTTGTGGTGGTGTGTTTCTTTACTGCAGAACTTTCCCCAGTATCTGTTTGTCTGGTGGATCAATGTCAGAGTGGTATACATCTTTGTTCAAATAATAGTTGAAAAGGAAACATTGGAATGGTAGTAATTTTGACAAATATGAATTCACTTATGGCGGTTATTTTGTTTTTTTGTCAGATTATAGAGAAGTTATATAGAGCAAGATGGGGTCCAGAAGATGGGGTGGGATGCATCATAATGTCTCCCACAAGGGAATTAGCAGTTCAACTATTTGAAGTATTACAATCCGTTGGGAAGCACCACACTTTTAGTGCCGGCCTTCTAATAGGTGGTCGCAAAGATGTTGATACTGAGAAGGAGCATGTAAATAATCTGAACATCTTGGTCTGCACTCCGGGTCGGCTGCTGCAGCACATGGATGAGACCCCAAATTTTGATTGTTCACAGCTACAGGTCAAATATTTTTTTCCCTCTTCCAATCTTCTATAACTGCTGTCATATTTTTCCTTCTTACTCTTCTTCGTTGAAGATACTGGGATGAGTGTTTTTACGTTCCATAGCATATATACGGGGATCAAGTCAAGATCTTTTGGAGTTAGCTTGTTTTGCCAATTTACTTCCATTGTCTGGAGGTAACATAATCTACTAGTTTTTAACTATCTTGTGCATCAATGCTATATTAAATATGGCTAATTCATTGGCATACACAATATATGTATGAAAAATCTTTCACCAGTAACTATAGTCTACCATGAATTGCCACAGTTCCTTGCACTCATTTAAGGTGGGTGATTTGATTTCAGTTTATTTTCTTTCAACTTCTCAGATGTTAGGGTTCAGTTAACAGTCAACACAAAATGCCATTAGTATCTTCTTAAAAACAACATATATGTATTTATATTTGTTTAGCCAGCGTTTGTTTGAATTCACTTATTGTTGAGTTGGCCCCTTTTTTTCATAAAACAAGAAACAATTTTGCAAAGATAGGGTTTCTTAATTTTACTTGGTATTGGGATGGTTCTAGATCTTTTTCCTTTCTGCAAACCCTATTGATGTTCTTTGAAGTAACACATGGTATGATAGCTTCTTTCTCGCTCTATATCTCTTTCTCTATGTATATGCATCTACATATAGATTAGTATGTATATACACACACAAAATTTGGAAAGGTAGGACTTTTTTGACAAAGGCATATTTCATGTATTACTTGTCTCAACAATAGTTGGCTATGGCTTTTTTTTTGTTGTCAATTTCTCAGCCTGCTTATCTTCTCGTCAACTGCTTGGCTTTCTTTTGTGTAATTGTTGATTTACGTATATTTTTTTGGCCGGGGCACAGGTGTTAGTTCTTGATGAGGCAGATCGTATTCTTGATGTGGGATTCAAGAAGGCATTGAATGCAATTATTTCGCAGTTACCAAAACATAGACAAACCTTCCTTTTCTCAGCAACCCAAACAAAATCGGTTCAAGATCTTGCAAGGCTCAGTCTGAAAGACCCAGAGTACATGAGTGTGCATGAGGAGTCTCCAACTGCAACTCCTAAAGGCTTGCATCAAACAGCAATGATTGTTCCTCTTGACCACAAGTTAGACATGTTATGGAGTTTTATAAAGGCACATCTGAATTCAAGGATTCTTGTTTTTCTTTCAAGCTGCAAACAGGTAAGCCTATATTATTTCTTTTGATCCACACACGATGTCTTCTTTAAATGTCATTGTCAATGTCGGTAACAATGGGGTGTGCACAAATTTAGCCGTAGCTTGACATTTAGTTTTTGAAAAGGGCATTAGCTTGGTCTAATCGTTGTACTCTCTGTAAATGGAACATGAGTTTTATACTTTTATAAGCAGAATTTATTTCTTTGGGCTGGGTTTTTCTTGTCTGCCGTTCTTCTCAATTTAAGGTAAATACATTTATCATATTTTATTATGGCAAGTATTTGTCTATTCAAGTGGTACATTGTGGGGTTTGAGTTTGAGAATCAGTCTTTCCAAAATTGGAGTAAGGCTGCCTATCATTCATCTCACTCACTTGTTATTGTTGGGAGCTTTGTATACTATGCACGATTTTTTATTTTATTTTATTTTACATGGTTGTTTGAAGGAATTTAAACCCTAGCTTGACATGCTCTATAAACAAATTCATTGTCAAACCTGGGTCTCAGGTGGAATTTTTGTGGTACTCCTAATAAACAAATGATATGAGTTGTACATTGTAATAAGTAAAACCTATTTGATTGGGTTGGGTCTTACTTGTGTTATTTATCTGTTCAAGTGATACATTGTGGGGTTTGAGTTTGAGAATCAGTCTTTCCAAAATTGGAGTAAGTTTGCTTATCATTTATCTCTCTCACTTGTTATTGGTGGGAGCTTTGTATATTGCGAATGATTTTTATTTTATTTTACATAGTTGTTTGAGGGAATTTAAACCCTAGCTTGATATGCTCTAAACAAATTCATTGTCAAACATGGGTTTCTAGTGAATTTTTTGTGGTAGTCATAATAAACAAATGATATGAGTTCTACATCCTGATAACTAAAACCTATTTGATTGGGTTGGGTCTTACTTGTGTGTAGGTCTTTTCTGTTTAATATTGTAATGTCATGGCCTCTTTCCTTTAATAATTTTCATTCATGAAACTTATCTTTCTTATGTTTGCATTTGTTATGTGCATTCATATATTTCACAGGTGTCTTGGTGCTGGTATCGCCACTTGCATTAGATTTTTAGCACGGCATCTTGTGTTGGACCATAAAAATTCTGTTTAGGACTGGGAAACATAGATGTATTCGGCAATCAATTTGTATGATGATGACATTTGACTGTCAAAGAAGTGGGAAGAAAGTATGTAGGTCCCCTAGAAATTTATAAAAAGTTAGAAGTGTGATTTTGGATTTATGAGTTCTACTATCCTACAAAGAATAATAGCTTAGTGGTTTTAATTGTGTTATTCATGGGCAAATTTGTTGCTCTAGTGTAGGTTTGTATGTAAGTGTATATTCAACCAAAATCACAATGATAATGGGTAAGGAAATAGATAATACTAGGGGAAGATCCTTAAGTGGCAATGATTGACATGATTTTGATGTTTGGATGATACACTGTTTCAATCATTTCACTTGTCCATGATGCTTGGGTTTTTACTATGTAAGGATGAGCCAATTTTTGCTAGAGAATGCCAAATAGTTCCAATTATGTTTTGAAATTATATGGAAATACATGAACCTCCCTTTTAGCTATGCAAAAATTGCCCCATATTGTTCTTCGTGTTCTCTCTCCCCCTCTCACACAGTTAAAATGACAGTTTGGAGGAGATGAGTAAAAGACAAGTGCCACATTGAAAATAAAATTGCTCTCATTCAGAACTACGTTATCACATTTTGACTATTTGGGCCACGGAAACCAATTTGACATGCATTTTAGATGTGGCACATCATTTCCAAGTTCCTTTTCCATGGACCAAGACAATTCATATGTCAGATACTAGCAGGAGAAATCTTCAGCTTGGAATCAAATTGTATTGTCAAGGCCTTACTTGCTTTGGCTTGTGTTCTTTGATCAATTTCTTTCGTTTTGGAGTTGAACTTTTGTACAGATTTAGTGTTGATACTCATAATGACGTGATGATGAATTGTTCTTTTGATTTTACAATTTTTTTTATATGAGATTGTCTGGGGATAACCGGTGACCTACAAAGCTACAGCAGTTAAGTTTGCAGTAGACAAATCGATATGTAACATTGTGTCAGTCTTGCTCTACCATTTCTTCCATAGTGAAAGCTCCAGTTATAAGGCTCCACCATCTTGGTGTTTGCTTTCAGTTCTTTTTAACATATGTTTTTCATACTCATTATTGGTGTTCAGTCTGAGCTGTTGTATGAAACAGGTAAAATATGTTTTTGAGTCATTCAAGAAACTGCGCCCGGGAATTCCCTTGATGTGTCTTCACGGAAGGATGAAGCAAGAGAGACGGATGGGGATATACTCGCAGTTTTGTGAGAAACGTTCAGTTCTATTTTCGACTGATGTGGCCTCAAGAGGCCTTGATTTCAATAAGGCAGTTGATTGGGTTGTCCAGGTGAGTTATTTACTGGTTGGTCGAAGAAACTAATATTTCATAAGATTGAGGTCATTGATTGTAACTGTCTGCCTACTGTTCAGGTTGACTGTCCAGAAGATGTTGCTGCTTACATACACAGAGTTGGCCGCACTGCTCGCTACCTTTCTGGTGGGAGATCGGTTTTATTCCTTACGCCATCAGAAATGAAAATGCTTGAAAAATTAAAAGAGAAGAAAATACCCATTGATTTTATCAAGGTGCACTTTTCTATTCACAAAATCGTTTATCCTGATATTTGATCGACTTCTGTTTGGACGGTCAGTCTAGCTAACTTGAATTCAGACGAGAGCTTGCTAACTACTTGATGCTTCTAGTTTCATCTCATTGTGGATGTTGTTTGTTACAGGCAAACACAAAGAGGCTGCAAGCTGTTTCTGGATTGTTGGCAGCGTTATTGGTCAAGTACCCCAATCTGCAGTATCTGGCTCAAAGGGCATTTGTCACATATTTGAGGTCTATACATAAACAGCGGGATAAGGAGGTTTTTGATGCGATGAAACTTCCCATTGATGAATTCTCAGCATCATTGGGTCTGCCGCTGACCCCCAAAATTCGTTTTCTAAAAGAAAAAATTAAGGGCAAAACAGTGTCTGAAGAGTCCTCTCTTTTACCAGAAGATGCTAATGAGACTTTGTTAGAGCATCCAAGAGAAAGGCTTGATATTGGCAGAGTTGAGGAAGATGAATCTGAAAAAAGCCTTCTTTTAGCAAAGGAAACCCAGCATGGAGAGGAAGGAAAAGCAACAGAGATTGGAGATGCTGTGTATGTCCCTTTATTTGTTGTAATATGTTGTAGTCATCTTTAGTGGGTGAAGACTTGCTATTTTTGATTTAGAAAAAAACAACCTAATGGAATGGTCAAAAAATTATGCTGGTCATCACTCTCATACTAGATATCATTTTTGAGACACAGTTGTTCTGGTTAACTTCCTATGCTATGAGTTAAGTCTCCTCTAATTGTTTTTGTAGGCCTGCAACTAGAATTTTGAAGAAAAAGAAGCTAAAGATCAATGTGCATAGACCAGTGGGAACAAGGGTTGTTTTTGATGAGGAAGGCGACACTTTACCCCCGCTTGCGAAAATAGCTGACACGAAGAGTGGTAGTGACTTGGTTAAGGTTGACAAAGACAAAGGTAAATGCTTTGGTTCACGATATATAAGTTTATTATGGGATGGATTTTGTGAAGTTTTTGTTGTTCTTATCACCTTTTTAATCACCGTTCTCATTTCTCTTCGTTGGTCTTAAATTTTAATCTATTGTTGCTTATGAACATTCAGAATAATTTTAGCGAAGTTAGATGAAATTGCTGTTAAATGCATTATCTTTTAAGGTAATTTCGTTTATCACTTCCCTTTTTTTCCTGTTTGAAAGAACAAAGTTGCTCAACGATCCATTGTTTATGTGCCAAAAGTACGTATTTGCCAAATACTATTAGCATTGGGTATGTGTTGAGTTGGGGCTTGAACTCTGCTGATTAACTCTGCTTTGGCCTTGGTAATTTGGGTTTGCAGATCATATACCTTGCTGAATCTGTTTTATGGGTTTGCTTTCTTATGCTAAAATATTTTGCAATGTCGATGTTGCAGTAAAGCAAAGATATGCAGAGATGAGGGAAGAGTTGAAGCTGGAGGACAGCAAGATAGACAAGGTTCTGGATCATCAGCGTCGCAGAGAGAAACGGATCAAGGAGAAGATAAAGCGGAAGAGGGCAATGAAGGAAGAGGATGATGATGATGACCTCTCTGGTTCTGATGGAGAAGGAAATGGTGATAGGCTCAATAGACGATCAAAGATATACTTTGACAGTGACACTGATGACCGCAGCGAAAAGAGAGACAAAGAGAAAGTGGGTCTCTGTGCTGATTCTATTTCTCTTGCAGAGCAAGAGGAACTGGCTCTCAAATTGTTGAATTCCATGCACTCGTAATTTGTCATCAGTTCTAAAGGGATCGCTTTCTCGTCTCTGAGTTTTTGCATCAACAACCTTTAATTAGTTTTGGTGGAAGAGAATCTAGCAGTGCAAGTTTTCAGGGCTAAGTCATTGGATTGAGCTTGTGGCTGTCTCATGATTCAAAATGGTTCTGCTTGCAATTTTCACTTAGAATGGAACAATAGATGGGTTGAGGAGAGGTGGCATGGCAGCACAGTTGCTTGAACTTTTGGAGTCAAACAAAGCGGCTCGTGACCAAGGATGCTCTGAGAGCTTTGGTAAGGGTATACAAGTTTTATTGAGATATACATGCGGCGTTGCTGTTTAATGTAAATTTGTTTTGAAATTCAATTAAGTAGTGTAATTTGGCTGAACACTTTAATTATAGTTGGTTTGATCATTAACCCATACCCATTTCTTTGTAAACGAAATCATGAAATTTCACTTACATTCGATTTTCCTTCTTTTGTGAAAGTTGGATTCTTGCATTTCCATTTGTTTAGTGGGATAATGATAGAAAATATGAGAAAGAGTTTTTTTTTTTTTTAATTTTCATGTGTTTGGTTAGCATGAAAAAAATAAAAAAGTTAATTTTTTTCATGTTTACATTTTTTCATAGCTAACCATCTTTTTTTTCTTGTAAAAAATACTAGAAAATGTAAGAAAGTTGTATTATATAACTAATTTTTTATTTTTTTAAAAATATTTTATTAGTATTTTAAAAATTTTGGTATAAATTTGGTTTACTATATAATTTAACATAAAAACTTTCATACTGGTAATTGTCTTAGAAACGTTGAAGCCATTTTTATAATGTGATCGAGTTAATATAAATAAAAATAATTTAAACAATCAAAAAAAATTTCTTGTAATTTTGCTTTAGATTGATTTAATATAATTAAAAAAATTAGACAATTAGAAAATTTTTTTTGTAACTTTCTTTTTTTTCAAACAATAAAATAATTTTTTTAAAATTTTTCTAATAAATTTTTTATTCTAATTAAATACATGATAATATATTCTTTTTATATTTTCTCACTTCCCTTTCTATCATTTTTACTTTTATCATTCTTTTCTTTCTAACTAGATGGACATGGAAGGTATTCCAAGCAATTAACAGTAAAACCCTTCGTTGGGTGGCTCCTCTGGAGAGCCACCAGCAACACCCGTATAATGATAAAATTGAAGCCGTTAATCTTTCCACGAAGAACTCAAGTCCTCACCATTGTTGCCTGGAATAAGAATTCAAAATAATCCTGGAAGTGACCTATGTATGGATCAACAACATAAATCCAATATCAAATAACTGCTAAAAAGAATAAAATAGAATCACCTTTGAAACAGACAGACACAGCAAAGTAGCCCCAAATCTAAACAATTACTACCAACAATCGTAGATAAACACAAGACGCACCTGATGAGGCGAGACTAGCCTCACTAATCCACAAGAGTGGTGGCTGCATGAGATTTTCAACATTTAATGTAGGTTATTTGAATGTACAATTATCCATCACATACTCAACCTCAATCGACATCTCCACCACACAAAGCTTGCATTCTCATCCACCAACATAATGAAAATGCCACCAGCAAGGCTTACAATCTTATCAACAGAAAAACAACATTGAAAATAATACCATGGTGCTTAAAATCCATCATCCTTGAAAACGCACAAGTATCATCTCACAGCACACATGAATTAGACATTCCCTAAGATTTTGATCAGAAAGCAGAAAGAAAGCATTCATTAAACCATAACAATGCAGAATCCATAACTTAAACAAGACAAATCATACAACTCTGATGGGAAAAAATACTTCAACATCCTAAGTAGCTCCTCTAACAAATTCAAGAAGTTCAGCTAACAAATAGAAAAGAAAAGCAAATAACAAAATATATATGGCCAAGGGCCAGGAATATTTCCTGAGTACCAACTCCACAACTGAGCACCGTCATACTACAACCAATAACTGGAAACATCGATCGAGTTAAACTGGAAGCAGGTGAAACTCACACCAGCTCTCATGCTTCCCCACAGACCGCAACAGATCACTGCAAGTACAGAGATAGACCGTGAGCAAAATACTCAGCAGAAGTGTAGTAAATACAGAGGAAACAAGAGGGCAATGACTTTTTCGTGTCTGCAGCACTAACAGAAACATTCCAGAAACAGGTTGGCCAATGGTTCTCTTAGAAATGTAATGAATAGTCACTATTGCGATGCCTCATCCATGTCAGACTCAGACAGCTTGACTGTGATTATCATAACAGCCATACACTAAGTGGCTAATAGCAACAATAATCAAAGCAGCAACAAAAATAAAAAATAAAAAATCAACATCATTGAATTTGCACATGGTGCAGACAAGTCTGCTTTGTAGAATATTCTCTGAATAGCAGACAAGAACGCCATTACCTAGCTCCAATATAATGGCAAAAAGTGACCATTCCTCAGTATTAATACAAAATTCTCCTTTGCCTATGCAAACTCTGGGTAAACCACATGCGGAGATAAATATGCAAATGTGATTCCTAAGCAACCTTATCTCTGTGTTCTCTTTAGATTAAATAAGAAAGTATACTAATAAGGATCTATGTGACTCCTCAAATAAGCATTTAAGCTAATAAGGGTCTTATATGACTCCTTGAATCATTAAAAACCCTTTGTAACTTGTACTGTTAGGTCACCATCAACTAAGAATGCTGGAAAGGAGCACAAATTTGTGGCATTATCTCACCTGCTGTGGTTGTTGGTAATTCCCATAACCAGGATAGCCTCCATAGTACATGTTTGGGTCTTGAGGAGGGGGTGCATATCCATATCCTTCATACCCTTGTGTATAGCCATAATATGCACCATTCCACTGGGTCTGATCTGGCTGACCCTAAAACCAATCTAACAGTCAAACACAGCAGAACATGTGTTTCTTCTCAGATCACCGAATACATGGGGATATATTTATACCTGTTTTGTCGAGGGACTTCGGCCCCATGAAAGTCGGATATTTTGTCCACCTAATTGAGTTCCATTCAAGCCTGATAGTGCTTGCTCAGCACAACCTCTATAGTACAACGTACGCAAGCAAACAAAAATGGAGTTAGACAGCAAAAACCTGTGAGAACTCATATGAAGGCAGTTTGTTGCTTACCTGCTAGCATATTGAACAAAACCACAACGCTTGCCCACTGGTATTTTCACGTGAACCAATTCACCATATTGGCCAAACACTTGTCTCAAAAGCTCATCAGTAACATTGGGGTCCAAACCACCAACAAAGATCTGCACTCACAATGTGAGGAGTTACTACAATATCAAAGACAAAAATATCCTAACATCAAAAAACAACTACCCACTGTTGTATTATTTGGATCACTTTCACCCTGATTTCCTTGAGGATTCTCGTAGGAAGCTGCAAATTACAAAAGAATGTGAAGACCAGAATAAACACAAAGAGTATTCAGGCGACGTAAATTGAGCAAATATTTCCCAAAATGAATTCCTCTGATAAATGGATGTAGATCTTGATCTATTACTATGAGTAATCAGGAAGTCAAAACATGCTTGATCACCTAGTCAAGCTCAGATATCAGAATGGAGTTTTCGACAGATAGAAGCATCAGTAATAACCAATAGTTCCAATTAATTCAAAACACTCCCCGAAAGGGGGAAGTAAAGAACCAACTCAATAAAATATCATTTAGTTTTCCAATTTTCCATGGCAAAAGAAACAGGAAAAAAGATCACAGCAAGAACAGGAAAAACATTACATAAAAGCCATAATTGCAATGCTGGTCAATCCATTCATATCAATCTAAAAAAGAACACATTTATTCCCTAGAAACCTTAATCGATTGACACCACCAATGCATTTGTTTGGTATTGTTCCTTGCATATCAAAATGTTCCCACCACACCAAGAATACAATTAAGCACTGTTGTGTCTAACAAGCAGAGCAGTCGTGAATAGCAAGACTGGTTACATCCATGGTTACAAAAACTCTATACAACAATAGTTCACAACACCAACACCTATTAATCATCCATAACCGCATCTTACCTTACCTTTCCATGAAGCAAAAAAAAAGCACATAGGCTTAGCAATATGCTTGAAAAGATGCTAGAAAACAATAGCTCTGCATTCTCCTTCATTTCTCCCAGAAAAGTAAAGCACGCAGTCAAGTAATGGCCAACAGAACGCACAATAAGTGCTTGTTTAATCTGGTAAGCTCCTATACATATTACATCATGAAACACTGTTCCTAGTCGTTCAGCTAAAAATGAAAAGAGTTACTCACCTTATGTTCCTGCTCTCAATCAACATGACTATACTGACCTTGCTACTGTAAAGTGGCATGGACACATCAGTACTATCTTAATCAAAAAACACATTCCCTTGTATCTATCCTTGAAATAGTATGCATTAATTAAAAAAAAATTCTTGCTCCTCATTTAAATTTTTTGGTATTTTTCCCTTCGCAAATAAATGGATTAAATGTGTTTATCTATGTTTCTTGGCCATTCAAACAAAATTTCCCCTTTCAGTTTTTGTTAATTTTTCATTTAAAACTTAGTGTAGAAGTCTTAAATATCATTCCATGCATTTAAATACAGCAACATACTCGATACTTCCAAAGCACCCATCTTGGTGCTTAACCATAGCCCACAATGTTATAATGTGAGAAAGGGACAACAAAATCCAAACTCTACTTGGAATCACCTCAAGTACAAACCTGGACACCACATTTTTCCTGATACGTTCAAAATGAGAAACTAGCTCCAGCAAAACCTATATGAAACCTCAGATTGGGATATAAAGCAACTTCCAGAATTGGTTGGTATGTACAATCCTAGAACTCACGCTCATGTGTCATAGGACTTTTAGCTCGAGAATCCACTGGGTGTGTTTGTTTTTCCTGAAAATGTACATACAAAATGGCCAATGGACAGGACAAGAAAAACTAGCCAATAGATGTGCACACCATATCTATACGAATGAACCAAATTCATCCCAAGTTTTCTAATAGAGATTAGAAAAACCTAAAAAAATTTAAAATACTCAGCTACATGATTGAAGTTAATGTGCTGCAATGCATATCTTGCAGACTGCAGTAGAAAAGTTATAGCATCAAAGCCATATAAATTCTTCAAAAGAGTAAATCTTTTATTAAAAGGCACACACAAAAAAAGGGTTCAGCCTGTTCAACCCATGTAAGCACATTGTATACAAAAGAAATGGGAAAAATAAGCACCAAAGAGAACTATCCCAGAAAATTTACAAAAGAAACATCACAACCAAAAGCATTTCCTCTCAAGTGGATACATCCTATTACAAAGGAATACTAATTGAGAAATAAAACGAAGGCACGTGGAAAGGAAAGAATGCAATAATTTTCTAGAAAATGTGTAAAAGAGAGGTGAAGGCAACATGCGAAAATTTACTTTCCAGCATTTTGTGTAAAGCTGTAAATTTGAGACATAGACACATGACGCAGAGAAATGAAAAGATTGTCTCAAACCATACAGCAAAGGAACTTAAACCATGATTAAATAAATAAGGGTTCGTGGAGGATTTACACCGGAAAAGCAAAGGAAAAGGAATTGTAAACTCTGGAGAAAGTAAAAAAAAAAACTTGACTGAAACTAATTGAATGTAGCATAACAAATGCCACAAGAAAATGAACTAAGGAAGCTTACGACGTAAACAAAATAACTGACCTAAGAGAAGGTCACGCACTAAAGTGGAATCATTTCAGCTGAAATCAGTTCCAGGCCCCCCAAAATGAGAGCCACTCTGTTTCTCCTGCTTTGAGACAACACGAGTGATAAGTTTTTTCAAGTTTTAACAGAATTAATGTGCCCAAGTTTACAAAGATAAGTACAGGAAGGAAATGACTTTGTAAATTCCGTGTATCTTCAAGTGGATAACTGAAAAGGCATTCAAATCTCATAAAAACATAAACATTAGCAAAGAAGATTATCAACAAGACCACTTCTTGCTTCAAGCAATGCTAGCCTAAAAATAGTGAGAGCATATAAAACAATCATGGAAAGAGCTCAAGAAAACTAACAAATACTACAACATTGCATTTGTTTTTCATAAACAACATTAAGGCTCACAAGAATGCCATGAAAACATTTGCAATACATACCTTTCTGATATTGCTGACCACCCACAGATTTTTTTGTGGCAGCAGGCCCAACTCGCATGGGCCTAGTTGAACAGAATACCCCATTCATTTCAGTCATGGCACGCATTTGTTCACCCTCGTCCCCAAACCTAACAAACCCATAACCCTTAGAGCGTCCAGTGGTCCTGTCTATGACAACTTTTGCACCCTTCACCGATGAATAAACAGATTTAAAGGTTTCTTGTAGCACATAATCCGTGACATCAGCTGACAAATCTCCAACAAATACTGTATAGTCAGGAGTGTCATCTGTACGCCTCTCACCAGCACCAAGAGTGGCCCAGTTCAGCCTGAAATTCTGTTGAGCATTAGGCATCCCCGTGCCATTATATGTCTGTAACGCGGTTTCTGCTGCTGCTCGAGTTCTGAACTCTAGGAATCCATATCCCTCTGTTTCATAAGTTTGCTTGTTACGAATAATCTTCACTGAAAGCAGCTGAAGAAAACAACATTTCCTCAGTACAGAAAAACAACTAGTAAAAGCATCAAAAAGGAGAAAAAACAAGTAATATGAAACTTATTAATGCGGTAGGACATATGGCATCCCTTTCCATAGAATATACTGAGGGAAAAATCAGCAAAACAATTCAAAAGTCTACTGGTGATTGCATGGGTATTTTTATACCCCTAACCTATAGAAAATAGTACAAATAATTTGAAATAAAACAGCAAGTCATCTCAGTTTAAAAAAAAACTATTCATTTTTTTTTCTTTTGGAGTTATTTCCAAATATTGCTTAATAACTTTTTTTTTAGATACTGAATCTTGAATTTGATCTATAAGATCAAGAATTAATGTTTGTGATTTTGTTAAAGTGTTTATGCTTAATCCATTCATATCTAAAATAACTTTATAATAATTAATTTGTGTTTGGCAGTGTGACGTATCTTGTTCTGATTGATCTTCATCAAATGATGAATTGCTATTTATTTCATTAATATTATATGATTTAGAATAAATTTTTCTTTTATTTGAAGATTTATCTCTTGAAATATCAAGATTATAAGTAAATTAATTATAGAATTCTCCAAACTCTTTTCGACCAGTTAACCTTTGTCTTTTAAGTTGAACTTTGAGATTTAGATCATTACAGACAACTAATCCTTTTGAAATACATTCAGAAATTAATTCTCCATACGTATAATTTTCATAAGAAATTTTAAATCTTCCATGTCTCTGTTTTAAACGAATTCTTATTTTTTCAGCAATTAAACTGGACAATCCTGATATAAACTTTGCTTTTTAAAATTCGTTATTAGCATCTGTTCTTAATAAGACTTTTGCCAAAGATACATCATTATACCACCTAAAATGCGTTAAGGTAGTGCATAAGTGTTCTTGTACTTTGTAAGGTTGTCCCGACAAAGTGTTTCAATACTGTTTGTATTAAGTAGTTCATAATC